>JAOXYD010071902.1:0-26245 GCA_028565735.1 Pinacopodium congolense
CAGAACTCACCTTCTTGAAATTAAAGCCCATTTACTTGATTTTAAAGCATAACCAAACTTTAGGCAAGATTAAATGGGGAAAAACCAAAGTCCTAACCATAGCTTTGTTTTGATTTTATGAAGGAACTTTAATTTGACCTTAAATGTGTTTAAAGCTCAATAAATCATCAATCATCTAATCCTCAACTAATTTACACATTTGGTAATTTTTATAATTTTTCAAAAGTAATTAAAACTCATTTTTGAAGTGTTTAAGCCAAGTTAGTCTAGTTTTATCAATTTTCAAGTTTTTAAATCAAATTGTTTAGATTTTTCCTAAATAATTGTAATTTGATCAACCTAATAATTAAGCCATCTTTTCCTTTTGGGATCGACATCTGGAGTCTTAATTTTAGTCCATTATATTATTTTTGCGATAGGTGCACTTACCTTTATTTCATTGGTTTTCAAAGTGAAATCGTTTTAAAATCATTCAAAGTTTTAAGTCACCTAACCAACGCAACATAAGGCAAGAATAGTAAACAAAGGATATAACCAAGAAGAAGGAATAGATTTAGAGGAAAACTTTGCCCCTGTAGCCAGATTAGAAGCTATTAGGCTTTTGGTTGCATTTGCATCTCATATGGATTTCAAATTATTTCAAATTGATGTCAAAAGTTCATTCTTGAATGGTTTCATACAAGAAGAGGTTTATTGATAGGTGTCAATTTCATTGTGTTTTTAATGCATATTTATTATGTTTTGACTCTTCAATTCATGTTTATATATGTAATTTATGTTTAGAATTAGAGTAAGGAGAGAAGAAAAATGTCACTTTCTAAGACTAATATATGGGTCTAGAAAGACCTCCGTATTGCTCTTGGAGACCCATGTATACTGCGACAATTTTGGACCAATACAATGGGCTCAGGGTGTCGTATTACTTTGAATCAACCTGCAATACTGGAGGTCAGACAGATATATCCCCACCATATCTCAAATATTGAGGCTAAATCATGTTATAAATTAATTCAATTGTCTATTAGTACCAAATGGGAGTTTGGAGAATTAGCAAAAAGCCAAGAAAACACAAAAACAAGCATGACATACACATAATTCATATTTGGAAGTTAGAGAGAGATGCTATAGTTTCTCTCTTATTTTTTCTTAGTCTTTAAGCTTCAAAAAATTGTATTTCAATTTTTATTTTGTTTTCTAAGTTACTGCTTCTTGGATCTTGTTGCTAAGACATATATATGAGTTTCTAAATCATCATAGGAGGTTTTCTAACTCAGATTATTACTGCAATTGCTATATTTTTAAAAATTGATCAAAATTCATGTTCCTAAGCTTACCTTTTGTATGTTTGATTGCGATCAGTCATACATAAAATTATCTCAAATTAATATAACTTTTAACAAAAAATTCACATTTAATTTAAGACCAAATTTTTGACAAGTACACTAATCGTAACAAGTAATATAGTAGAGTGTTTTTAAGACTTCGAGTATTGATCCCATAAGGAAGTGTGTTTCTAATTGTAAGTACTAGGCCAACAGAATTACAATTAGTTAGAAAACTATAGTTTTGTAAATTAAGAAATTAAAATAAAATTACAAAACTAATCTAAAAAGCCTAGAAAACTTTCAATTCATTGCAAAAGATTTTAAAATTGCTTTTTCTTAAATCATCCAATTAAAGCTCTGGTGGTTGATGATTTAGTTGATGGATTTGTGACACTAAATCTAGGGTATCTTCACTAAATCAAGATAAAGCTATAGATAAGACATTGGCTTATCTCTATTGCTCCTATCTTGAAGTTTGGTTGTGCTTCAAACTTCAGTAAAAGGCTTAAAGCTTAAGAAGTTTAATCCTAAATTCCCCTAATTCAAGAGTAGCACCCTCATGATTAACCAAGGTTTTGGTTATTTCACTGATTTAAACCAAATTTTTTTAATAGATTTTTCTAATAACCTAGGTAGAAATTAATGGATCCTAGATTATCTAATAGCAATATCCTAAGTGATCAGTTTATGACAGGTATTAAGCATTCAATAAACAAAGATTAATTCACTAATTATGCATTATTCATTAACATAATTAACAATCAATAAAAACATTAACAACTTAGCTAAACTGAAATTAGACAGTTTTTATAGAGCACTACGACATCGTTGAACTCCCAGAACTCGTCGTTTAATCCTTTGTCCAATGGCTTTTTCTTTCCTTTCCTAGATTAAAAATGTTTTAAGCTTTAAATGACTAGGGTTAATAATAACAAGCTGTAGAACCATCCCTAATACACTCCTCAATCTCCTTACACTCTAAACACATGTTTTCAAGCTCACTGATCTCATTTGAAAGATTAATCTTCTTTAACTCCTCCAAGTTATCTCTTTACATAACTCTTCATCACGATTTTGGTTTAAAATCATTCCTTTCTATCTTTAATCTTTTTTTTAATGTGCAAAAGTGTTGTTTTCTATTAGAACAAATGCTTAAGTGTTTGATTTATCATAGTTTCGATTTTTAGAGTTATTATCTTAACAAACTAGAGCTTAAACTCTCAATTATGTCATTTATGCTTCTGGTTGTTTTGTTTTGTCTTTGATATTTCATCTAGACATCTTAATCTAATTTTAAAATTATGAAATTATGTTTTTCTATTTACTTAAGGTTCTTAGAGGTTGTTTTTTTTTTTCCTATTTTTAGAAGATTGTTTCAAACTGTCTTAAACTATCTAGATTGTGTTCACTAGACTTGATTCATATATTTGAGTATTTAAATTAGATTTTTTTGTTTTCAAATTATTTTTTTATGTTTCTTAAGTCCTCAGGAGCATCACTAGCTATCTAAATAATTTTTATGGGCTTGTTTAAGTGTTTGAAAGCATTTTCTATTGTATCTATCAAATATGTCCAAGTTTGATTTGTATGAGTTTTTTATATTATGATTTCATCATCATACACATTTTTTGTGAATCAATTAGACATTTTTTTCTTTAAGCTTTTGTTAGGGTTATTGATCATTCATATCATTATTGAAAGCATTGAAGCCCTTAGATTGATTATTCTTTAGGTGAAACACTTTCTTAAGTGTATTAGTTACTTGTGAAGAGATTTTTTGATTTGTTATTGTTGCTGGTTAAGTGAGCCAAGGCTCCTCTTTGCCATATAAAGATGGGTCATAAGGTTTCTCTTCACCTTAACAAAGAAAGATTGTGTTTTGTGAAGGCTCCTCTTTCCCTTAAAATATTTGAGTTATAAAGGCTCCTCTTTGCTTAGAAAAAGATTGGTCTTGTAAGGGTTACTCTTCACCCTAGAAGAAGATTGTATTGCTTTCTTTCTTTTTATAAGAGTTAGTAGTAAATAACAATATCTAATAGGTAGTTAGAGAGGAGACATATCCTATCTTTGAGATAAGTGAACTTCTTTAACAAATCGTGTGTCTTTGCCTTCTCCTCTCTCTCTTTACTTATTTTGTATTGTGTGTTATCTTTTTGATATTTACATGTGCATATCTCATTAAATTAAATTGGCCAGGAGTCAAGCCTAAATTTATTAAGAAAAAATTTAAGACTCAATTCACCCCCATCTTAAGTGGCTTTAAGGCTTATAATTGGTTTTAAAGCTAGGTTTCACAATTGGTTACAAAGTTTCAAGTTTTGTCTTATGGCTTTCGATGATGAGGTACCATCTTATTCCTATTCTAATGATGATGATAATGAAAGTATTGTTGGTGATGTTTGGTTGAGTAATGATGAACTTGTCAAAGTCTTAAAGCATGCTACTTTGAGAAAGAGGAAATTATCCTTTAAACATAAGGAATTCATAAGGTTGATGGATGATTTTAAGATAGAAAATTAGGAGTTGAAAGATGAATTGTATGATACGTTAGAATCCAAGAATGCATGCATGCTAGAAATTGATAGATTAAAGAATAAAATGAATGTCACGTTAGATTCTAAGAGTGTAGATGTTGCTATGCATGACAATGAGTATAAGTTAATGCATGAAAATGAATTTTTGAAGAAGGAATTAGATAACCTCAAATAGTTATTGTCTAAATTCATAAAAGGCAAAGAAAAGTTAGAATGCATGCTAGGTGGCCAAAAGAGTCCCTATGATAAATGTGGCTTAAGCTTTATTCAAGGAAGTGAAACTACTAATGCTAAGACAGTGTTTGTAAAGAGAAAAAGTTTAGATGAAGTGTATGTTCCTAGGTCATCTTTTGATATTGGTGCATCCTCTTCTAGAACTCGATCCAAAACTCATCATGCTTTTATGTATACTTCAAAATCTACATTTAGGAGAAATGTGCATGCCCCCAATAAGAGACATAATTTCTTTACAAATGCAATATCATTACATCATGCATATAGGCCACAATCTATGCACATTCGACCTATATATTCGTATTTATATCTTATACATGCTCATGCATCACGAAATGGTTATTACATAGATTTTAGGCCAAGAGTTCAATAAAGAAGAAACTTTAGATATGAAACGTTAAGGTTTGCATATAGGAATAACTTGAGACTGAACATGCATTCTCATAAAGTTACATATGTTTATGATCATTATGGTAGATTTGGTCATTTGGAATGATTTTGTTTTGATAAAATATCTAAATCTTCCACTGTGCCAAAGGCTTTAGGAACTAGAAAGATATCTAACCTCTAAGGACTCAAATTAAGGTGGGTACCTAAAATGAAATTATTTTCTTTATTTTGTAAGATTTCAAGAGGGGCACTTGGTATGTTGATAGTAAATGTTCCAGACATATTATGGGAGATGGCTCTCAGTTTTTTTCCTTGAAATAAAAAATGGTGGATACATCACCTATGGAGATAATGCTAAGGGTAAAATAAACAGCATCGATAAGAATAATGCTACCATTGATAATTTATTTTTTGTAGAATTTTTCAAGCATAACTTAATAAGTGTGAGTCAATTATGTGATAAAGGCTTCATAGTCTCTTTTAAAGGTAAATATTGCATAGTTTCAAAAGTAATTGATAATTTCATTATGTTTGATGGTAAGAGAGTAGGAACCATCTATACTATTGATTTGAATGATCTCTCTAACTAAAATGTTGAGTTTTTTATTTTTATGAATTAGAATGCTTGGATGTAGTATTGAAGATTAGGTCATGTCGTTATGGAATAAATCTCAAATATTTGCAATAAGGAACTAGTAAATGGTCTACCAAAAATGAAGTATGAAAAAGACAAGAGTTAAGATGTATGTCAAATAGTCAAGAAAACCAAGGCTTCATTCAAGAAAAAAATGTGGTAACGATTTCTAGACCTTTAGAACTATTGCATATGAACTTATTGAACATCTAGAATTACAAGTTTAAGTGAAAATTTGTATGCATATATGGTTGTTGGTAATTATAGTAGATTCACATGGGTAATGTTTTTTGTTAGTAAGGATGAATGTTTTAAATCTTTTGTTAAATTTGCAAAGAGAGTTCAATTAGAAAAAGGATACATGATTAATTCAATTAGAAGTGATCATGGTAGAGAATTTGAAAGTTAATTATTTGGTGCATATTGTGAAGAAAATGATATTTTCATCTACTAGAACTCCTCAATAAAATAGAGTTGTGAAAGGAAAATTCGGACTTAAAAAGAAATGGCTAGAACTATATTGAATGAATAATGTATTCCTAAATATTTTTTTTCAGAAGCCATTGCATGTGCTTGCCATGTATCCAAAGAAGTATATTTAAGGCCTTATATGAATAAAACTTCTTATGACATGTGGAATGGAAAGAAATCAAAAGTGAGTTATTTCAAAATGTTTGGTTGTAAGTGCTTTATTTTGAATAATAGAGACAATTAGGATAAATTTGATGTTAAATCCGAAGAAGTTATATTTGTTAGTTATTCTTTTACAAGTAAAGCTTGTAGAGTGTTCAACAAAAGGACTATAATGATTGAAGAGACAATGCATGTTGTTTTTTATTAATCCAATAAGTTTTATATAAAGAAGAGTGTTGATGATGATTTATATTTAAGCAAGGATATGGAGGAATTAGGGATAGAAGAGCTTAAAAAGACAACCTAGATACCGAACCTTTACCTTGTGAGCCTATTATTGAACTAAGTGAGATTGACAGAGATGAGAGCTTACTTAGAGAGTTGAGATTTAAATAAGACCATCCCTCCAGCAAAATCATAGATGAAGTAGGAAAAGGAGTAGCAACTAGATCAACCATTAGAGACCTATCTCATATGACGTTTATTTCCAAAATAAAGCCTAAAACCATAGATGAAGCATTAGGTAATGAGAGATTGACTTTAGCCATGAATAAAGAGACGAACCAATTTGAAAGAAATAAGGTGCGGACCTTAATATCTGGACCTAATGATCATCAAATTATTGGTACTAAGTGGGTCTTTAGAAATAAGCTTGATGAAGATGGAAACATTATGAGAAACAAAGCTAGAATGGTAAAAAAAAAAAAAGGTATAACAAAGAAGAAGGGATAAATTATGAAGAGATCTTTGCACCCATAGCACAGCTAGAAGCTATTAAAATATTGCTTACTTTTGCTTCTTATATAAGTTTTAAACTTTATCAAATGGATGTTAAAAGTATTTTTTAATTGGATTTATTCAAGAGGAGGTATATGTAGAACAATCTCCTGGTTTTGAAAATTATGATGCACCCGAGCATGTTTACAAACTTATTAAAGCTTTATATAGTTTAAAACAAGCTTCTAGAGTGTGGTATGTTAGATTAATTTTTTTTCTTTCTCAAAATTATTTTTTCAAAAGAAAAGTTAATACCACCTTCTTTATAAAGAAATAAAAAGATAATTTATTAATTGTGCAAATATATGTGGAAGATATTATATTTGGTGCTACTAATGATGTTTTATGTTAAGAGTTTACAAAAAGTCTGACTAAGACATTCGAGAAGAGTATGATGGGTGAGCTAAACTTCTTTCTCAGACTTCAAATTAAAAAAATGAAGGACAACATCTTCATAAACCAAGCCAATACACAAAAGAACTACTCAAGTGATTTATAATAAGTCAAACAAAACCACTATGCACACTAGTGACAATTACAACAAAGTTGGTCAAAGATGAATAGGGTAAGCCGGAAGATGTCAAACAATGTCAAGGTATGATTAGTAGCTCATTATATTTAATTGCAAGTAGACCAAATATCATGTTTTGTGTATGCTTATGTGCTAGATTTCAATCTAGTCCTAGAGAGTTTCATTTCTTGGCCGTTGAGAGAATTTTGAGATACCTGGCCAGTTCATCTTCTTTAGATTTATGGGATCTTAGAAATGCATTCTTTGGGTTAATTAGTTATTCATATGCAAATTATGCTAGTAGTTTACTAGATAGAAAGAATATATCTGGCACTTGTCAATTTTTTTTATCATGCATTAGTCTCTTGGTTTAGTAAGAAGCAAAATTTAGTAGCTTTATCTATAGTAGAAGTGGAGTACGTAGTGGCTAGTAGTTGTTATGTACAACTTCTTTAGATCAGGCAACAACTTGGAGATTATGGAATGGAGATAACTAAAAGCCTATTAGGTATGATAATACTAGTGCTATTTGCCTAAACAAGAACCCAATTCAGCATTCAAGAACTAATCATATTGATATAAAACATCATTTTATAAGAGATCATGTGCATAATGGTGATATTGAATTGAAATTTATTGACACACACCACCAATTAGCTTATATGTTCACTAAACCAATGAGTGAGGATAGATTTTGCATGATAAGGAGAGAATTAGGCATGATTAACGGTGCATCTTTTTATTTTTATGTGTTTATAAAAGTTTTGTCTCTTTTTATTTATGTTCACTTGTATGTTTTTAGTTCTTTTTTATGATTTCTAAAAGGGGTACAGATGTGTATGTGATATTATTGTTATGTTTAAAAGTATATATGATTTATGGATTACACATATTGAGGGGGGGCCTTAAAAAGGTTGATGCATGAACTAAGGGAGAGCTTTAGTTATTTTTATGAATTTTCCATCTTGAAATTGTTTTTGGCATGATCGAAGAAATGTTATGAATTTGTCAACTTGAAATGTCTTTGATTCTTTTATAATATCATATGTTTTATAATTATTAAAAAGGTGGAGATTATTGAACCAAGGGAGGTTCCAAACTATCTCTAATACATTTCTCAGCCTCCTAAAACTCTGAAAAAACATTTTCAAGCTCTCTAATCATATTTAAAAGATCAATCTTCCTCACATCTTTAAGCCATCACTCTACATCACTACTTTGGTTTTCTCTAATTCCTTTTTATTTTTAATCTATTTCTTTATATGCAAAACTATTTTTTTTTTTCTATTAGAACAAGTGTTTAAGTGTTTGATTTATCACAGTTTCGATTTATAGTGATTAACTTGATAGACTAGAGCCTAAACTCTCAATTGTGTCAAATCTACTTCTTGTTGTTTTGGTTTGTCTTTGATATTGCGTCTAGACATTTTAATCTGTTTCAAAAATTCTGAAATTGTGTTTTTCTTTTCACGTAAGGTTCCTAGAGGTTGTCTATTCTTTTCGATTTTTGGAATATTATTTCTTAGGTTTCAAGTCTATTCTTTTCGGAGATACCAAATATGTCAATATTTTTTGTCATAACTTTCAACATATTTTTTGACATTTTAATCAGTTCTTAAAATCTTGAAATAATTATTTTCTAATTTTGTAATTGTCCTAGAGTGTGTTTGATTTTTTTTCAAATTTTTTGAAGGTTGTTTTAGTGGCTTGAAAATTGCTTTCAGATACACTTAAACTGTCACTATTTTTCTATCCATGTGCTAACTTTATGTTTTGGTTATCATAATTAGTTGGTTTATGATCTCAGGTATCCATGTATTTTTAGTTTAATTTTTAAGCACTTATATCTTCTGTTTATTATCTAAATTTGCATACTGCTTTAAACTGTCTAGATTTTATGCACTAGACTTGATTCATATATTTGAGCAGTTAAATTAGAGTTTTTTGTTTTAAAATTATTGTTTTCTATTTGATTAAGTCCTTAGGAGCATCATTAGATATCTAACTAATTTTTAGAGGCTTGTATAAGTTTTTAGAAGCATTTTCTATCTTATCTATAAAATCTTTCTTGGTTTAGTTTATGTGAATGTTTTAGATTGTGTTTTCACCATCATATACATTTTTAGTGCATCAATCAAACATATTTATTTTTGTTTAACCTTTCATTAGGTCATTGATCATTCATATCATTATTGAAATCATTGAAGCCCTTAAATTGATTATGCTTTAAGTGAAATACTTTCTTAAGTGACCTAGTTACTTGTGAAGGGGTTGTTGTTGTTTTTTTTGGTTAAATGTGTCCAGGCTCTTCTTCTCCATATAAAGATTCATCATAAGGTTTCTCTTCACCTTAACAAAGGAAGATTATGTTTTTTCAAGGTTCCTCTTCACTTTAAAAGACTTGAGTTGTAAAGGATCATCTTTGCCTAGAAAAGTTTGGTCTTAGAAGGGTTACTCTTCACCCTGGAAAAATATTTTATTATTTTTTTCTTTTTATAGGGTTAGTAGTAAGGGGATGTAGCCTATCTTTGGGGTAGGTAAACTTCTTTAACAAATAGTGTGTCTTTGCTTTCTCCTCTCTCTCTTTACTTATTTCATATTGTGCCTTATCTTTTTGGTATTCACTTGTGCATATCTCATTAAATTAAATTGACTAGGATTTAAACTTAAATTTGTTAAGAAAATTTTTAAGACTCAATTCACCCCACCCCCTCTTGAGTGCCTTTAGGGCTTACAGAATGCATGATGATTTCTCTTAAGTTGAGATCTAGAAGATGATACACCATTTTTAAGTAAGGGCCTTAGTACATGCCCACCTTCTAAGTTCTTGCCCTTCATAAATTTTGGTTTTGGCATTATAAACATGCTCCCTTAAGTGAATCTTTAACCATTCCTATCATTGGATGCCTTATAGGCTCCAAGCATGCATTTTAGTTTTTCATTACTTTTAGTAGATTTAACTAAAGACTCCATAAGAGCATTGACCTCCTTCTCCAAATCCTCATTTTAATACAATAATTGTTCCCTATCATAATTATAACCAAAATCCATATTCTCGACTTCTAAATATGTTATCCTTTTTTTTTCATTTTTGACTAAAAGCTTTAGGGTTTCTTTGTAATTAGGAGATATTTTCTTCCTTTTCAAATTCATATCCTTCAAATAGTAGCTTATCATATGAAAATTATTAATCAATATTATCATTATCATCACAGAATAAGAATAAGAAGGACCATCTTCTTTTGACATGAAGCTATGTAGGCTACCTCCTCTTCAAAATGTTCACTTCATGATGATCACTTAAGTCATCCTAAGTTATGGCCTTTATTTCTTTCTTATTTTTGTTATTCCTCTTCTCATTCTTGCTACTCTGCTTATCCCTTTCATTTTCCTTGAGGAGTAGATATTGGGACATCATATATCCCAATTTCTTATATGCAAAACAACTGATATTAGAAGATTTTTCTTATATTCAAATTTAACTTCTTTGAAGTCTTTCTTCTTTGCAAAGCCTTTTTTCTTTAAAAATCCTTTGAAATTTCTTATTATGATGACTATGTCTTCATCGTCACTCCCCTAGGTGAAGTCTCGTCATCTCTTGAAGCTTCTATAATAACCTTGAAAGCTAAGTTTTTCTTCTTGGATACCATCTTCTCCTTCTTTGTCTCCTTGAGCCTTATCTTATAAGTGATGAGAGAACTAATAAGTTCCTTTAATAATAGGTTGTTCAAATTTTTTGTCTCTTAGATCATCATCACCCTGGCCTACCAATTCTTTGACAAAGACTTAAAAAATTTTCTTATCAATTCAATATTAGTATAAAATTTACTTTAACCTTTGTGCAATAATGAAGTTAATAAACCTAGTTTACATGTTGGAGATGCTTTACTTATTTGCATTGAAAATTTTGATAATGATGAGCGAGCATGGCCATCTTACTCCTGTTCTCTTGGTTTGTGCCCTCATATGTGACCTACAAAGTATGCCAAATTTCATATGCTATTTCATACATGGATACCATATTGAACTTATTTCTAGCCAATGTGTAAAATAAAATATGGACAGTCTTGTTGTTTAAAGAAATTAATCTCATATCATCATTACTCCATTCTTCCTTTACCTTAAGTGCCTTTTGATCTCCTACCATTTTTGTGAGAATGTATAACCCATTACAAACTATTTTCCATAAATTTATATTCTTGGCCATTAGGAAGAACTTCATCCTACTTTTCTAATAATGATAATCATTCTCATAAAAGAAAAAGACTCTACTAACATTTTTTCCTTTTTTATTATATTAGGCAATCAAATGTCCCATTGTGATCTTTGCTTATTATTTTTATTAGAAAACTATACGCAATAAGTGAGAATAGCTCTAAGACCAATTGTTAGCCTTAATGGCATTTAAATAGGTGAATTAGATGTTCTAAAAGTTTCTAAGCTTAAAACCTAAATAGATTTTTATGATGAATGCAATTCCAAACCATAATTCAACCTATAATGATATATATGAATGTTATAATTCTAATGGGTTCCCTTAACCAAGCCACTGTCTATGGTTCATAATAACTCTTTTGCCTATGTCTACCCTCCAACTACTTATTGATAATTTCACTATGAATAACACCTATATAAATCAACTTAAGGTGAAGAGGAACCCTATAGATCTCAATCTCTTTTTTTAAGGTGAAAAGCAACCTTTTACAAATCTTCTTTAAAAGTGAGAAGGAACTTTCAATTTAGTCTTAATCCAACAAATTCAAAAGCCTATTTTACAAAATAATGTACTCTCAAAGGTTACTTGAAAATCCAAGCTTATTAAGATGAAAAATATGCTTGGAAAACCACACGAAAGCTTTTGAATGCAATCACAAATCAATTATACTTGAATTGAAATCGTAGCAATATAACTTCTTAATAAAAGCATAAAAGCACGTGTTAAATGCTAAAAAAATGCTTTGATTGAAAGCTCCTAAAAATCATAAAAACTCATTAACATTCATAAAGATTGTTCAATAACCCTTATGTCATGTATTTATAGTCATCCCATGTTAAAAATGCTTCCTTACTATTACTTGATCTAAAAAGTTGCTAGACACAAAAACTAGTCATTAGTGCATACTATTAAACAATAAAACAATGTCATTTACTCAATCATTTAGTATTTCCATTTGGTTTGTAAAACAATTTACATGGCAATTATGACCAAAACGGGACATTTCATATTGTTAATTAGCATATGGAAAATTGTTCCAAATCACTCATACCAAAATGGTGCTAATGAAGATGGTGTTTTTTAGTGCCATTTACCTATTGTAAACTTTCATAAAACTTAACTGAAACACTTTCAAACAACTTCAAACACCTAACTTTAACTCAACCAAGTTTTAAAAGTTCCTCCAATAGATTTTAGTGATCAAGACTCTTTAATTAAAATCAAAAAATTAAAATGTCTTGATCCATAAATGTTTATGTACATTTTGAAAAAAAAAAAGAAGCAACGTAATGGTCAAACCTTGAGCCCCTAAAATTATTGAACCTTTAAATAAGACTTATAAAAAAATTAAACTACCTAAAATACATAAAATACAAATTATATCTCCATTGAACTTTTTTGAACCTCAAGTTATCCTTCTTGTTATATTCATTTCACTTCAATTTTCCATCAAATGATCCTTCAATTTACCTATCTTTTAAATCTCCATCATAAGGAAAATCATTAGTAATAAGCATGTTTTATTATTATTAAAACATAGATTAAAACCTCCTTTGATTCAGTAAATGGTATCTTAAACCTAATTAATAGTTGTTATACTAGGATATAGGTATCATTAGGCTATCAATTATCAAACTTTCCTCATATTCCTTGTTTCGGTAGTAATGATAATAGAGATATAAATGGGCCCTCATATTATAACTACTCTAGGATGAGATTCTTATGCCATCTCATGAGTTTGTTGCCTCTCTTATATCAGCTTCTTGATATATTTTTTTTTGAAACATTAGAATTTCATCAATTTGATCATATAGTTATTCATTACTTTGAGGAGCTTTTAATGATGTTTATTGTTCATGTAATATTGGTAAGCATATTACTTACTTAGGTGTCCATTTTTCTTTTTTAGCATGGTAAAAACTCAATTCTTTTGAGATTTTATAAAGTGAGAATGTAAGAAAATCTCAAGAAGTTCCTAATAGATGGCACTAAATGATGTAAACTAAATTTGGAGTATGTCTACTAGACTAGTTTCTATAGGACTGCACAAATTACTACTTATAGGCCAAAGGTGTTCCCAAAAAAGACACTTTGAAGCTCAAGTTAATGAAATCTAAAAGGGTGATAAGTATAAAGATTAATATATATTTAAATTAATGAAGTGGTCATAATAACTTACCTTAGGATATCTCCCTTTTATATGCAAGCCTTTAAGAATTATAGTTAGACTCTAACTATCCTTAATATAGTTGGATCCAACCTTTAATAGGTATCATAGTTTATCTTTAATGTACTTCCTTATAGGGATCAATCCTATTTTGACTTGTCCTTTATGATAATTAGGCCCCTTACACGAGCTTGTCGCCCATAAGCTTGAGGAAAGACAATGGATTATGTTTAATAAATTAGGCTTGTTTAGTATATTTATTAGGGGTGTATAAGTAAATTATATCAAAGGAGGATAAAACAACCATAAGTAGTAGTGGAAATGATTATGGGTTTATAGGGATGATGTAGTCACTTGGCCTATAGAGTAATGTTATAGATGTTTTTACTTTATATCTTCTTTATACTTATGTATAAATGTACTCTAAGGGACTGATGACCTTGATTAATAAAAAAAATTATTAGATTCGGTGTCTATTATGTCTGTATTATACTTTCTTAAAGATTGTCTACCAAACCTATCCATAAATAATAATTCATTGTGAGTTATGAAGACTTATTGCCACATTATTTTGTGCTTTTTATTGTTTTACAACTTTAATCTTCTAATTTTGACTTCATTCATAACATGTCTATTGTTAGATGGAATTTAGTTTACCATTCTATTTAATGTCTCATTTTTCAATATCACTTATTCTAACATTTTGTGAGAATTTTAATATATCATTTTGTGAGACACTTAGTCTTAACATTTTGTGACATGTTTTTCTTGTCATTTTGTGATACATTTAATTTACAATATGTAAAAGATTTAGTCTATCATTTTGTGAGATATTTAGTTTATCATTTTGCAACACATTTGGTTAGTTATTATGTGAGGCATCTAATATTTCATTTTGCGAGGCTTTTAGCCTATCATTTTGCAAGACCTAAAACATTCGTACAAAATTAAATACTAAAATGCATTTAAACTTGAAATAAGAAGTATGATGTGTTGATTTAAAAGGTTTCAATATAATTCATTATCTGAAGCATATTAAGAAAAATAAGGCATAAGGTTTTCATCATTCCAGTTATTTAGAATCTCAAATCCTTCATAACTTTCCAATTATACATCTCAAGCCTCATAATATCTCTCATATGATATGGACATATCCAATTTTAGTTAACTAAACTTTATCTTCAAGTTTGTTAATTCTATTATCCCTCATTAATACAAGATTAGCCTTTCCATTAGCATCATTTTTTAGCCTTTATAGCTAAAAATGTTAACATGTTTTCAATATATAAGGTCTTTTAAATATGCATTTTAAATCAAGTTTTGTTCTTATTACCAATTCATTATAGTCAATCCTAAATTTTTCAATATGAGATGTGGGGACTCTTAACTAAAATAAGATCAAGGTTTTTTCCCCTTTGGCTATATTAAGAGGATTCTACATAGTGGCTATCTTGATAATTGCTTAAAAGCTCTAGAGGGTGCTTCACTGTTATTCTATCTAATCTTTTGCATTGTCTAAACTTATTTTTAGGCCATGTAATAGATTTATATTGATGACTTCTTCAATGGTATTAGCTTGTAGATGTGCACTAGATATAAATTTTTTATTAATACCTTGATATTTGTATAATTTTTCTAAACATGAGGTGTAAAACCATGAGCAAACCAAATCTAAAAAAGGAATCAAAACCCATTAAACCTAGCCTATCCCAAGAACATAACCTCATCTAAACTTAAGATCCAACCCGACCCAACTATGATAAATTTGGAAAATCAATGTTTCATTATTGTATTGGTTAATTTCTTCTCCCGTTGTTCTATAATCATCGACTGCCTTAAAGCCATCATTAATATTCTTCAGTTTTTTTTAAGAAAACTATCAATCTACATTAGTGTTGGTTGGCATTATTCCTAAGATGAGTTTAGTTTTAATTTTATATAGTATAAAGATGGAACAAAATGTGAAAAATAGGGAGAGGAAAGAGGGATACTAGCAGGAAAAAAAAAAGAGAAAGAAAGGAAGCAAGGGAGAGAGTTTTGGTCAAAGATAGAAGAAGACGTGAAAAAGAAGGCAAAAAAAATAGAAAAGACAGCAATCAGATTGAGAGAAGAGAGCAGAGAGCAGAAGAAGAAAAGAGGGAGAAAGAAGAGGAAAGGAAAGAGAAGGGAGGGAGATGCAGAGAGCAACCAACAGTAGACAAAGAGGGGGGGGGAGAAGAGAAAAAAGATAAGAAAATAAAGAAAAAGGAAAGCAAATTTATAAATTGAGCAGATCTATAATTTTATAGATGTTTTTTATTTTGGAGAGTTTAAGAAAGGGTATATAATGTTAGAAATATTTTAAGAGATAACTAGAAAATGTATTAAATTAAGGGCGTTTTAGAAATTTTAGCAAAACTTAAGGATAATTTAGGAAATTAGGAAAAAATTATAGTTTATTATTTATTTATATAGTCTTATTGAGATTTATTTTCAATAAATAGGTGTTAGAGATAAATTAAAGAGAGATGAGACTAAGACAGAATAAGAATTTAAGGTTTTCATAGTTTAAGAAAGGGTTAATTTAGAATGTATCCTATTTTGGTGATTTTTATGAAATTGTAATTTTCATGAATTATGTATGAATTTTTGGGGTTTAAGTAAATCTTATTATATAAATTTTGTTTAAATTATGAATAACATGATTCACGTGAATTATGGGATTAAAATATGCTTGAAAATTGGAATTTTGTAGAATTTAGAACAAAGTATAATTTTTGTGGATTTTGAGAACAAAAATTTATATTTTACATGAAACATGAAATTAAAATAATATAATATGATTTTTTTGCCGAATATGATACTTTTGTGAAAAATTTGTGTTTATAAGAGTGCACATATGTGATTATGTGATAATATTGTCATAAATTGTTGAATGATGAAGTTGTGGAAAATGTGGAAATTATTGAGAATTATTTTAAGAGTATAACTCCATATGGATAAAAATTGTAACTATATTACAATGACATTAAAGTGCAGATATGTGATGATGAAATACGATGCCTTGACATAATAATTTCGAGATTATGAAATATTAAAAAGGAATAATAAGAGATTCGAGTCAGTGGCATATTTAGATGGAGTGTACTCAATGGTCATGATATACATATGAGATGAGATCGATGTTGATAATTAGATACTTTAGGATAACCTAAAATAGGGATGTTCATTGTGATTTACATTTGGATCTTGAGGTGAGAATGCTCAAGATGCTTCTAAGGCGAGAAGTGTCCTATATGATTATGTTAGGCCTATATGACAACTAAAAGGAGGTGAATTATGTGATTAGAAAAATATTCTTCTAAATTACACAATTCAAATTTATAAGATCTAGAAGCTAAATACTTAAATCCAATTCACCAATTTAATCCTGTAAAATGAACTAACAAAATTAAAATAAATGCATAAAATTAAAGAGTAAGAGAAGACGAATATGATACGATTTATCCTAATGCAGAACAATCCACTTCCCCTATGTCTAGTCCTCAATACCACTATTAAGATTTATGTATTATTGCAATCAATGAAGAATACAATGTTACATAATACATATTCTTTTTTATGGCACAAGGATAACCTTCACTCTTTTCATTTTCTTTAGGTTAAAGATTAACCTCTCAATCTTATAAGAATAACTCTTGAAAAATGCTTTACTTAATCTCACTTTGGTGTATGAAACAGGCTTACTAAAATGAATTCACAATAAAGCTCTTAATAATGCCTAAAAAAATGCACCACATAAAAAATCCACAAAAAATACTTAGAATGCTCAAGAATGATTGTAGGAATACCTAGAAGGCTTGATGAATATTAACACCTACTAAACATACCTATTTATATATAAAAATATGGTTACTAGCCTTTTCCAAACGGATCTCTAACGTTATAAGTCATTAAATGTTGTTACCATTGCAAAAATATGACTGTTCCCTAACTCACACTTTATTTTCATCATTTTCGATCGATGAATGCTAGAAGCAATTGATCGACCATTGGTTGACCAATATATGTACATAAATAAACCGATCAAAACTAATTTTCTTCTTTAATGACTTAAGTCTTCATATACAATCTTTATATACTCCAATTTAGCTCCAAGACTCTTGAAGCGAAAACACTCTAACTTCATCCATACACCTATCTTTCAACATACTTAAACATAATATTAGTAATAAAGTTGTTTTGTCAATATCAAAATACGGTGGAACCTCCTTTAGTTCCACAATCTCCCCGTTTTTTATAATAACAAAACCATATGATATTATGGAGATAAGACATCATAATACATCAAATGTCACATGATCATCATACTTTTAATAAACTCCCCTTAAATATATCAAAATAAATAAGAATTCAAAATTCATTACAATTAACAATTTCAAATCTAACTCCCCCTAAATTCATCCAATATGTCAAAGTTTGAAAAAATTGTGAAAAAGAAATAATTAAAGAGTAAAAAGCATAAGCATACTCCCCCTAAATGAAATATAATATCACATATCTCTCCCCCTTTTTGGAATTAAGAAAAGCATGTAAACACATTTAAAAGATAAGTAAAGTTTAAATTTTAGAGCACAATCATTCATAAACAATTTAAAACCATGTCCTAGTGAATTGTCATCTATCATGCCTATTTTTCTCCTAATCATGTAAAATATGTCTTCATACATAGGTTTGGCAAAGATATCTACTAATTGATGCATGGTATCAACAAATTAAAGTTCAATATCACAATTTTGAATATGATCTCTAATGAAATGAAACCTAATTTCTATATGCTTTATCCTAGAATGTTGAATAGGATTCTTTATTAAACAATAGTACTCGTGTTATCACACATAATGGGAGTTTTGTTAAGATCTAAACCATAATCTTTAAGTTGCTTTCTAAGCTATAAAACTTGAGATCAAAAACTACCAGCGGCTATATACTCAGCTTCTGTCATAAACAATACTATAAAATTTTGTTTTCTACAAAACTATGAGAATAATGCATTACCTAAGAAATGACATGTACCAGATGTATTTTTTCTATCTGGTAAACTTCCCACATAGTTAGCATCAAAATAACCCACTAATTTTAAACATATATTTCAATGATACCAAAGTCCTAAATGCAATGTACCACATAAATGTCACAAAATTCATTTAACATCAATAAATGAAATTTTCTAGGTGATGATTGAAATCTAGCACATAAGCATACATTAAATATGATATCAGGTCTACTAGTAATTAAATATAACAAACAACAAATCATACCTTGATATTGCTTCACATTCACTTCCTTATCATCTTTATCTTCATTCAACTTTATAGATGTACTCATCGAGGTGCTTAATGGTTTTGTTTGATCCATGCCAAATCATTTGAGTAATTCCCTTGTATAATTGGCTTAGATGATGAAGATAACATCATTCATTTGCTTGATTTTTAATCTGACAAAGAAGTTCAATTCTCCCATCATACTCATCTCGAACTCCCTACTTATACACTAAGCAAACTCTTGACATAATAGCTCATTAGCAGTACTAAAAATAATGTCATCTACATAAATTTAATAATTAACAAATCTTCTTTTTTATTTCTTGATAAATAAAATGGTATCAACTTTTCCTTTTTCAAAACCATTTTCAAGTAAAATTGTACTTAATCTATCATACTATACTCTATATGCTTGTTTTAAACCATATAAAGCTTTAGATAGTTTAAAAACATGTGTGGATGCATCATTTCTTTCAAAACTAGAGGTTGCTCAACATATACCTCTTCTTGTATAGATCATTCAAAAATACACTTTTAACATCCATTTGAAATAATTTAAAGCCCATATAAGATGCAAATGCAAGTAAAAGTTTAATGGCCTCTAATTTAGCTGTAGAGGCAAATTTTTTATTATAATTTATGCCTTCTTATTAGTTATACGCCTTAGCAACTAATTTTGCCTTCTTTCTAACTATGTTTCCTTGCTTATCTAATTTGTTTTTAGACACCTATTTAGTACCTATTATTAGATCATGTTTAGCCTTGGGTACTAAATTATAAACTTTGGCCCTATTTGAGAAGGTTTTGGTTTTTGGATTTGGTTTTCAGATTTTCTAAACACAAAATAATAAAGAACATCATAGAAATAAAAAAAACACTCTAATATAGCACAGAAATCAAGACAGACAACACAAAAATCTATAAAAATACACAAAATACAATATAAAAATATAACATCCATAACCAAAAGCTCAATCAAACGACCCTTTTATTTCTTTCAAATTGATTTAATTTTTCATTCATAACCAAAAACTAATTTTCATCATCTAAAGCTTCTTTAATAGTCCTATGTTCAATTTTAGTAAAATGAGAACGAGTCGTTACCCCTTGTTGAATATCATCAATTATTTGGTTGAAGGGATGATCTTTCTTGTATCTCCAATCTCTTAGTAGCTCTTCATCCTTTCTCTCTTCCCTTGGTTTAATGATTAGCTCTTGAGATGTTTATCCTTCATCGTCAAGTGATAATTTCTCTATATTCTTAGACAAATCTATATCATCATTCTCAAAAACCCTCTTTCTTTCAAATGGGTTAGTTTCATCAAATACAACAAGCATAGACTCTTCTACTACATGAGTGCCTTCTTTATGTACTCTATATGCTTTACTAGTCAAGGAATAACCTAAAAAGATTCCATCATTGATTTGGAATCAAATTTGCCTAAGATACCTATAGTGTTTAAAATATAACATTTGCAGCCAAAAACTTTAAAATGACTAATTTTAAATTTCTTACTATTCAAAATTTCATAAGACGCTTTATCCATTTTATGTCTTAAATTAACCCTATTAATGACATGACATGCACATGCATCTGCTTTGACCCAAAAATACTTAGGTAATTCATACTCGTTAATCACAATTCTAGCAAGTTTTTGTAAAGACTTATTCTTTCTTTCTACTATATCATTTTTTTAGGAGTCTTAAGTGTTGAAAAATTATGTGAAATACCATGATCATTACATAAATATTTAAACGTATAGTTGTCAAATTATCTACCATGATCACTTCTAATCCATGTAATAGACATGCCTTTTTCATTTTAAATGTTCTTGAAAAAGCTTACAAAAGATTTAAAACATTAATATTTTGAACTTTAAAAAAAGACCCATACAAATCTACTTAAGTCTTCAATAATAACAAATGTATATAACCTAAACTAGCTACTTTAGTAAGACCAAATAAATCCATATGAAGAAGTTTAAGGAGTCTAGAAGATGTTACTGATTTTTTTCTTAGAAAGGATCTTCTTACTTGCTTTCCCATTTATCATACTCCATAAATTTTATACTTTTGTACCCTATGCTTGGAAACACTCTTACTAGTTATTTAGGGTTCAGTTTTGATAAGAGGTCCATATTTGTATGTCCAAGTCTTTTATGCCAAATACAAGCACATTCACCTAAAGAAACCAAACACTTATTTTTAATGTTATTCACAACATATAAATCAACAATCTAGATTTTTCCTTATCTTTTTCCTAAGAAAGCAACATTAACATCACTATTAAAACAACACATTCATCTCCTACAAAGAATACTTTATAATATTCATCTCACAATTGACGTACACTTAAAACGTTATATTTCAATCCTTCAACAAGTAAGACGTTATTAATCAAGAGGCAATTATCCTTACCAACCTTTCCAAAGCCAATTACCTTATTCTTGGCATTGTCACCAAACATGATGGTTCCTCCATATTTTCTTTTGAAAGTGATAAATTGTGAAGGCTTATTGGTCATATGTCATGAACGTCCACTATTCATGTCATATTTGTTTCCCATTTTGGCGACCTAAAAAATAAACAAATCATGTAGATTTAAGTATCCACTTCATCTCAGGTCCTTAAATGTTAGTAATATACCTATCTCTTCCTTTTAGTGAAAACATCCCTAATTTCATTCTAACTGGAGGGAAAGAGGGAGTAAACATGATGAAAGGAATAGTTTTATAGTTTTGGGAGAGTGGTGGTCGAAGAAAATAAAAATGAGGTATCAGTTGATCAAACTGTACCTATCAGTCGATCGATATTCGGTCTACCTAAGGCCTTTAGTCGATTGATTATAAGCTTATGCACAAACAAAATACGGCTTAATCATGTCATTCATTTTTATTATTATTATTTTATATTTAATATAGAAAATAAATTGAAATAAAATACAGACGTGTATAATGATGATTTATTTTGCTTTGGAGATTTTTATAGAGATTCAACGAACTTTCGATACTCATATCATTTTGGTTCTTTAAGTGTTAGTACTATACCTTTCACAACCATTTGGTAAAACATTTTTATATCTTAAAAGATTATAAAAAAATGTTGAACATGTCCATACCTTTCATAATATGAGCAAAACAAGGGAGTTAAAGTCCTATAAGCATTTCAATAATCATTTCTAGGTCGAAAATCATTATAAACCTTTGTTGAAAATTTTGTCTAGGTTAAGTGTAAGTTCTTATATCATTAAATTAATGTTATGGAAATCTCCTAGATCTTGATGTGTACATGTATGCATGATGCCTAGGTTGAGGTCTACTAGAAAATTTTGAAAATTTTTTGGAGTACATTCATCTTCTAAGTTCTTTCCCTTTATGAAAATCATCTTGCTAGTAGATGTTCCACTAGTATACCCTAAGCCACGTTTATTATTTTATGAACACTTGACATTGTTTCTAATTTCTCATTTTCATTAGTAAATTTTTCAAGTGATTCCTTAAAGGATTCTACTTATTTCTTTAAGGCAATATTTTCATTTACTAATTCATAATTATCTTTGTTAATTGATTCTAAGTCTTTCTTATGTCTTTCATTTTCTAGTTTATATTCATCCAATACTTTCAAGGATTTCATGTGTTTATCATGCGATTTGTTCATTTTCTTAGCCAATTATTCCACATACGCTAATGATTATTCATATATATATATATATATATATTCAACTTCACATTCATCATTGAAGTGGGAAAAGCTTACCTCGTTGTGTGTCATGAAGCAGATGTTGGCCACTTCTTCCTCTTCGGATTCACTTGATTCACTCCATATTGCATTTAATTCTTTCTTCTTTGATTCCTTCCTTTCCTTTCCTTTCCTTTCTTTTCTTTCTTTTCCTCTTGTGGGCAATGTGACTTCAAGTAACCGTTTCACCACATTCGAAACATATTAAGTGAGACAATTTATTTTTAGAAGAGGACTTACCTTCTCTTTTATGGATGAGACCCTTCTTTCATATAATCTTTCTTAAACCTTTTGTGAGGAGTGTAAGTGGTTCTTATCCTTCACTTCCATACGATGATTCTTTATTTTCACTCTCCTCCCTTCTTGTAGTCCTAAATTCTATATTCTCCTTTTTAGGTGTAATTTCTTCTTCTTGCGTATCTTTTAACACCATGTCGTGTGTGAGTAGTGATTCAATGAGCTCATCAGGAGATAGAACGTTGAGGTCATTTACTTATTAAATTTTCATTACTTTAGGTTCCCATGACTTCAATAAATATCTAAGAATCTTCGTAGCAATCTTAACATTCAAATAGGTCTTACCTGGACTTTTTAAAATACTAAAAATATTATTTAAATGAGCATACATGAAAAAGATATTTTCATCATTCGACATTTTAAAGAGTTCAAATTTATGAGTGAGCATACTAACTTTAGTCTATTTTACTTGATTTGTACCTTCATGTGTAATCTCTAGTGTATGTTAAATATCGTATATAGTTTTACGCATAGAAAGTCTATTAAATTATTCTATACTTAGTGCACAAAATAAACTATGCATAACTTTACTATTTAAAGAGGCTAATTTCTTTTCTTTATTATTCAACTCATTATCTTCCTTAAGCGCCACTTCATTTCCTATGAGTTCAATAGGCAAGGATGTCTTTTGTGAAATAGCAAGCCATATATCTACACTCTCACTTCTCAAATAATGTCTCATTTTAGTCTTCCAATATAAATAATTATTTCTATCAAAAGAGGGTGTTGTATAAGGCTCTATACTAGATTAGTGAGCAAAAGCATTTATAGAGTGTTCCATATAATCTTTGCTTACTAATTCATTATAATTAAATCAAAGTGAGAAGTACCCTCTAATACAAATTGCTAGGCCTATATGACACCTAAGAGGAGGGTAAATTAGGTGATTAAAAAATATTCTTCTAAATTATACAATTCAAATTTATAAGATGTGGAAGCTAAATACTAAAATCCAATTCACAAATTTAATGGAACAAAGCAAACTTAACAAATTAAAATAAATGCATAAAAGTAAAGAGTAAGAGAAGAAGAACATGACATAATTTATCCTAATTCAGAGTGATCCACTTGCCGCTACATCTAATCCTCAACACTACTGTTAAGATTTTTGCAATATTGCAATCAATCAAGAATATAACGTTAGATAATAGACGTTCCTTTTTATGGTGCAAGGATAACCTTCATTCTTTTCTTTTTCTTTATGTTAAAGAATAACCTCTCCATATTATAAAAACAACTCTTGAAAAATGCTTCACGTAATCTCACTTTGATGTATGAAAGAGACTTAATCAAATGAATGCACAACAAAGCTCTTAATAATGCCCAAAAATAAATGCACCATACGAAATACTTAAAATGCTTAAGAATGATTGTAGGAATACTTAGAAGGCTTGATGAATGATTAACACATCCTAATCAAATCTATTTATACATAAAAATACGGTCACTAGCTATTACCCAATGGATTTCTAATGTTATAATCCATTAAATATTGTTACCATTGAAAAAATATGACCACTCCCTAACTCATGTTCTATTTTTGCCACTATCGGTCGATCGAATTCTAAGATCGATCGATCGACCTTACTGAGATCGGAACACTTCAACCTATCTTAACTCAAACCAATATGTATCCAACCCAAATCAATTCTAAACTAAATTAAATATATTCCAACATATATTAAATCATACCAATCATATTATATACCCTTAACACAATAAAAAAAACATCTAAGTTACCAAAATTATTTGAACTACAATTGCAAACTTATTAATCATAAATATTCTTGCATTCTTATTCAACATAACCATACGTCGAGAGGATTTTTCACATACATATACATCAATCACATAAGTCCGTTTGATTATGCACATACATGAATTTTCTAAGTTATGTATGCAAATATGCATGAATGAGCCTCTTAAATAACCAAAGTGAATAAAGCAAAACTTAAAACAAAAATTACATAAATAAACCTATATCAAAACTAATTAGCTACTTTAATAACTTAAATCTTTATATATGATCTTTATAAACTTGAATTTAGCTCTAAGACTCCTTAAGTGAAACACTTAAACTTCGTCCATACACCTATCTTTCAATACACTTGAATATAACATTAGTAATAAAGTTATTTTGTCATCATCAAAATACGGTACCACCCCTGGTTCAACATATTTATTATGATAAGATCTAATATGTGAGAATACATAAGATATCTTTGGAATTGATGGTATCTTGGGTGATCTATTTACCAAAAAACTTTTGAGTATAACTCTACTAGGTTAAGTGGGGCCTTTAAATTAAGAAAAAACTGAACTGAGGATAAAGGAATAGTAGAACTCATTGGTAATAATTTATAAATAAATGGAATTGATATAAATTATGATATGAAATTATGATGCGAGGTGATATAATTGTAATACACTGTGTAAGTATATTTTCTATGTTGTCTATATGAATTATGTGATGCACGAAGGGTATATGCTAATTTATCTTATTAAGTTGGTAGCTTATTCCTTAGCCAATACTTTTCTTCACAAGATATTCAGTAAATCTTGGGCAGATCAAACTTCCAATTATATGTTAGTGGTTAGATTGAGTTTTTTAACTTGTTATAGAATTCCACAGGAGTTAGTTTTTAAATAGATTATCCTTATATTTTAACAACTTGATTTATTTTTTATACAATTAAGAATTATTGTGTTATTAGATTAACTATTGGATTTATTGACATTAGATATTGTGATTTTTATCAATGAGCCTTTTTCCTTTGATTTAAGTTAGTTGCTTTTGATTTATGAAATTGGATGTATTGAATGGATGGGATTAAATTTTGGAGAATTGTGAATTTATGGTTAAAGTGACTTAAATATTGAGTTGAGAAAGTAAGGTTATTGCAAATTAGGAATTTGTTATGACTTGGGATTGAGAATTCGATATTGGAGGAGTGATATATAAGGGTGATTGAGGGAATATCATATCATCACATTATATGATTAATAAAAATATGTTCAAGTTGTCTTTTCTATTATAGTGGAGTAAAACCTCCTTGACCCATCATATAAAGTAGTCCATCGACCTTAAAATGAACATGTGATGTAGATCACTAATGACAAAAACATTAGGATTTCTATGCTCAAGTATAATGGTATCAAGATGAGATAAGTGAGTATTATTTGACAAGATGACAATAAAAAAGTGGATTTCTCTGGCATTTGTTACATGTTCTTACATACTATGATGCAACTTACCTCAATTTCAATTAAAAATAGCCCCTATCACAATATCTTGTAAGACAAAGTTGTGCCCTTTAGTATGACTTAATAACCTCTCATGGCACTTCTTTAAGTTTGACTTGTTTGAGGTAAGGCAACATATTTTAGGTAGGATTGTATGTAAGAACAACTACAAATATGTTTGTTGACAATGATAAATGTCTTATAGCTCTAGATAAGCATTCTCAACTCAGACGGCTATGGAAG
>JAOXYD010071922.1:0-12607 GCA_028565735.1 Pinacopodium congolense
GAAAGGAGAACGTAAATACACGTGATTTATTAAAGAAGTTCACATACCCCAAAGATAGGCTATGTCTCCTCTCTAACAACTTGTTGGATATTGTTTTTGCTACTAATTCTTATAAAAATAAAGAAAGCAATAGAATCTTCTTCTAGGGTGAAGAGTAACCCTTACAATACCAATTTTTTTCTAGGCGAGGAGAAGCCTTTACAACCAGAATCTTTTAAGGCAAAGAGGATCCTTGAAAAAACACAATCTTCCTTTGTTAAGGTGAAAAGAAACCTTATAAACAATCTTTATATGGTAAAGAGGAGTCTTGACACACTTAACCAACAATAACAAATCAAATACCCCTTCACAAGTAACTAAGACACTTAAGAAAAGTGTTTTACTTAAAGCACAATCAATCTAAGGGCTTCAATGCTTTTAATAATGTTATGAATGATCAATGACTCTAATGAAATCTTAAACAAAAATAGATATGTTTGATTGATGCACTAAAACGTGTATTATGATGAAAACACAATCTGAAACACTCGCACAAGCCAAACCTAGACAGATTTGATGGTTAAGACAGAAAATGCTTCCAAACACTTAAACAAGCCTCTAAAAATCAATTAGATAGCCAATGATGATCCTGACAACTTAAACAAATAAATAATAATAATTTGGAAGTAAACAAATGTAATTTAAATGCTCAAATATATTAATCAATTCTAGTGCACACAATCTAAACAATTTAAGACAGTCTGCAAATTTGGACCCTAAATAAAAGATATAAGTGCTCATAAATTAAGCTAAAAATACCTACATAATCCTAAGATCATTAATCACAATAATTTTCACACCAAAAACTGACTTTGATAACTGAAACATGAAGTTAGCATATACTCAGAAAAATACTGACAGTTTAAGTGTATATGGAAAAACAATTTTAAAGCCACTGAAATAACCTTCTAAAGATTAGAAACAAAAATTAAACACACTTAAGGAATCTTAAGCAATAAAAAAATAATTATTTCAAGATTTTAGGAACTGATTAAACTATTTGAAAACAACTGAAAGTTATGAGAAAAAAGTATGGACATATTGGGTATCTTTGAAAAGAATTGACTTGAAATCTAAGAAATAATCTTCTAAAAATGGAAAAAATCTCAAAACCTCTAGGAACCTTAAGTAAACGGAAAAACACAATATCAGAATTTTTGAAAAAGTCTAAGGTATCGAGAATCAATATCCAAATCAAACCAAAACAAACAGAATCTATTTCAATATAGTTGAGAGATAAAGCTCTAACCTATCAAAATAATCAACTTAAAAATAAAACTATGATTAAACAAACTCAAAAACACTTATTTTAATAGAGAGTAGCAATCTCGCAATTTAAACAATCAGATAAGAGACGATAGGGATGAGAGATAACAAAATAGTGTAAATGGTGGCAGCTTGAAGAGATTGGAGAAGATTAGACTATCAATCTTTTTTTGAGAGCATGAAAGCATGAGTTGAAAGATCTAGGAGACTGATGGGAATATTTTTGTGGCTGCTTATTTTTTTCTTTAACATTTTATGGTTTCATTTGAATTAATTCCAGAAAAGGAAAGAAGGAGTCGTTGGAGGCATCCCTAAACGATAGGTTACCTAGCATACAACAGTGTCATTATGCTATGAACAGGTCGTCGTTTTGCTCAACAAAAACAAGCATCCGAATGACAATAACTCCATAAACTTTCTAACATAATCCTAAAATATAATAGGACTTAAAACAAGTTTCAAGACATAATGTGAAACTATAAAACAAATCAAAATGATTTAATAACTTCAAAATTAGTGAATTTATTATGATATGAAACTTTATGCAACTTAGAGTGAAATTACATGCAATGCATGATCAAAGTTAAGCCCTTAGGTCAATTGGATAATAAATTAAACTTAAAATTGTATACAAGACATCCTAACTAAGGTCTTGTAGCTTTCATATATCTCGTTCTTAATTTAGTTTCATCTTAGTTCTTCAAACTTCAAGCTTTACATATGGAATCACCTTGAAATAAACATATCGTTGAATTTCAAAATGCAAGCTCAAATCATTAGTAATAATTATGTTTTTTTAATCATGAAAACTAATATTGGAACCTCCTTTGGTTCAACAATCTCCCCCCTTTTGATGATGACAAAACATGTGATATCATAAAAGGATCAAACACATTTTAAGATGAAAAATTCATAACATTTCTTCAATCATGCCAAAAATAACTAAAACTCCTGTTTAGTTCATGTATCAACCTTTTTAAAGCTCCCCCTCAATATATGCAATCCACAAAGAAATATAATATCACATACATCTCTCCCCCTTTTTGAAATCATCAAAAAGAACTAAAAACATGCATGTAAACACAAATTTAAAAGTGGCAAAACTTTTATAAACACATAAAAATAAAAGAGATGCACCATCAATCATGCTTAATTCTCTCCTTATCATGCAAAATCTATCCTCGCTCACTGGTTTAGTGAATATATAGGCTAACTGATGGAGCGTGTCAATAAATTCCAATTTAATATCACCATTAGGTTCTTGAATGCAGAATTGGGTTCTTGGATAGGAAAATGGCACTAGTGTTATCACACCTAATAGGTATCTTAGTTATCTCTATGTCATAATCTCTAAGTTGTTGCCTAATCCAAAGAACTTGGGCACAAAAACTACCCATCACTAAGTACTCCACTTCTGCTGTAGATAAAGCTATTGAGTTTTGCTTCTTGCTAAACTAATCCAAATGTACTCTTTCTATCTAGTAAACTACCAGTATAATCTACATCTGAATAACCAACTAGATCAAAGAATGCATTTCTAAGATACCATAAACCTAAAGAAGATGAACCAGTTAAGTACCTTAAAATTCTCTTAACGACCAATAAATGAGAGTCTCTAGGACTAGACTGAAATCTAGCACATAAGCATACACAAAATATGATATCAGGTCTACTTGCAGTCAAATATAGTAAACTATCAATCATATCTCGATATTGTTTGACATTTTCTGGCTTGCCCTCTTCATCTTTGTCCAACTTTGTACCGATTGCCATTTGTGTGCCTAGTGGTTTTGTTTGACTCATTTTAAATTACTTAAGTAGCTCTTTTTTGTACTTGGCTTGATTTATGAAGATATCCTTCATTTTTTTGATTTGGAGTCTGAGAAAGAAGTTTGGCTCATCCATCATGATCATCTCAAACTCTCTGCTCATACTTTTCGCAAACTCTTGACATGAAACATCATTAGTATCACCAAATATAATATCATCCACATATATTTGCACAATTAATATATAATCTTTTTCTTTCTTTATAAACAAAGTAGTATCAACTTTTCCTTTATCAAAGCCATTTTGAAAGAGAAAAGAACTTAATCTATCATACCACAGTCTAGGAGCTTGTTTTAAACCATACAAAGCTTTAACAAGTTTATAAACGTGCTCAAATGTCTCATGATTTTCAAAACCAAGAGGTTGTTTTACATATACCTCCTCTTGAATAAAATAATTTAAAAAATAACTTTTAACATCCACTTAATAAAGTTTAAAATCTATATATGAAGTAAAAGCAAACAACAATCTAATAGCTTCTAATCTTGCTACGGGTGTAAAGGTCTCTTTATAATCTATTCTTTCTTCTTTGTTATACCCCTTTGTGACTAATATATCTTTGTTTCTTACAATGTTTCCATCTTCATTAAGATTATTCCTAAAGACTCACTTAGTACCAATAATTTGATGATCATTAGGTCTAGATACTAAGGTCCGCACCTCATTTCTTTCAAACTGATTCAACTCTTCATTTATGGCTAAATTCCATCTCTCATTACCTAATACTTTGTCTATGGTTTTAGGCTCTATTTTGGAAATAAATGCCATATGAAATAGGTCTCTAAAGGTTGATATATTTTCTTGTTATGCCTTGGTTTTAATGTATTTTCATATGAATTGCATATAATTTTAAGGAACGTTACTTCCAATTTGTTGTTAAGGTACTTAATTATGTTTAAAAATGATGTACAACGTAGATGGAAGCCAATTCTCCTAGAAAATCTAAGAAAATACAGTAAAAAGTCTTATTTCAGGAGTTAAATAGCACCCTCAGCAAACTGCCATTGTGCTCCAGTAGCCCGCCATTTTACTCTAGTTAAGCGCCATTTTAGTAGCTATTGAGTTATTTTCAGTTACAACTTACTCTCCACTTGTTGCTACTTGCTCCAACTTGTTCCTGATTGCAGCCAACATATATAAGAAGCCCTAGATATCATTTTTTAAAAATTTAGGTCTGATTTGGTTGGAGATTTCAAATCAAAATCTCCCTTTCTCTCTCTTTTCATTAGTTTTTAGGTTTTTAATTTCTTTTTCATTTTCCACCTTTGTAGATTATAATTTTCAGTTGTTTAAAAGATTCAAGGGTGTTCTTAGATATGTAGGGAGGTTGTCTATTATTTGGTTTCAACATTTGGTTCTTCCTAAACTTAAATCCCTTATTTTGTAATCACTTTGTTCTTATTTATGCAAGATATGGGCTATTTAGATTCAATCCAAAAATTCTTATTTATTTTTTATGTTTGAAGCTTAATTCTAACTTAGGATAGGTTCTATTATGTCTTGAGTATATGTTTATCACATGTTTAAATGATAATCTTTGTTTATTTGAGATCATAATGCTTATTTTGAATTGGTCACTTGAAATATGATGTAAGATGGTTAGAGATCCGACAATCTCTACTTTAATCATTGGAAAATTTAGTAAACAATATGGTTTCATTCAAGGATCTAAGAAATCTACCTTGACTATCATGAGGGCACTAATCTTAAATAGAAATTTAGGATTAGAAGTTCTTGAACTTTAAGTCTAAGGCCTATTAATTGATTAAATATCCAAAGATCAATTTAGGATGGCAAGAGAAAAGGCAATGACTTAACCATAACTTTGTCTTGATTTAGTGAAGGCCTTGGATTAGAAATTCCAATCCATTTCATAACTTACTTAAGTCATTTAGACCTAGTTCTTAGCCATTTAATCATTTGGTGATCCTTAGATCACTTAGAATTCAATTGCAAAGATGGAAATCTTTTTAGTTCTTTTTAGCTAAACTAACCCTTTTAAATTAAAAATCTTGAGTTTTTTAGATAATTGTAATCCAATTGTCTTAGTATTCACACATTTTCTCTTTGGATTTGATATTTTGAAGTCTTAAATATGCTCCACTTTATTACTTGTGACCGGAACACTGCCGTTAAGTTGATTTGGATTTAAAATAGAATTGCATGTGAATTGATTGATTAATTGAGGATAATTAGTGATACCAAATCAACTTAGCAAGTTTTTGACACTCCCGCACACTTAGCTTTTTCTTGTTCTTAAGCAAATCATTAAACTATCAAGTTCAACATAGCCTATAAGTATAGGAAAACTTGCTCAACCTATCAAACCCACCCATTGACACCTTTTCTTAATCATTCAACCATCAAACAAATCATTAAGATGTTATATGATTAATCAAACATGGTAATTAACAAATAACTTCAAATGAATGCATATTCTTTCAAACTTCAATCTAACTTGCATCAAATGATTTTTATGACATCAAATGATTTTTATGCAAAAAATGGATATAAGTAAAGCAAAATGACCCATCTTGTAAGCAAATTCACATCCTTTAACCATTAAGCACAAATTTAAGCACGTAAGTGAGCTTTTAAGGCTTAATTAAGAGGTCATTCAATCTTTTTATGTGAAGATGAACATTTTGTCATGAAAATCCCAGGTTACTCAATTAAGTCACCTCACATCAATTGGCTACTAACTCCACTCTTTAACTTTAACCAATTTGTTCGAAGCCAACAAAGTGAATAAACATTGCTTACTTTTTCATAATTTAAGCACACTTTTCATTTTTATTTCATTTTTTATTTTTTCAAAATTTTTTCCTTGAAATTTGATTTTGAATTCAAATAAGATATTGAAAATGCTAAAAGAAGTCACAAAAACTTTAGCGATATACATCTTATACATGGAAACTCATAATTCTTATCAAATATCCATAATCCAAAACATGAAACCATTAAAGTTCATTGTTAATAAACATGCTTAATTCATAATATAACATCTTAAAACATTAAAATGATCAAAATCAAAAGGAAAAATGTCAATGAAAGGCATCAAAATCGAAAAAACTTTTCACAAATTATAGATTACTTAGAAAAAGATGCTAAAATGATAAACTTTCGGAAAAATAAAACATAACTGTGATAAACTATTTCCTTCCCCACACTTAAATTTAACATTATCCCCAATGTTCTTAAACACACATAAGAAACACATAAATGAGGGGAAAAGGAAAAGAAAGCACCCAGATAGAAGATAAATTCGCTTGAAGATCCATTGAAGGTGCATTTTGGCACTTGCTCCATAAGATAGTAAAGATTAAATATAACACCTGTAAATCCAATAAAAAAGAATCCAACCACCAAAAACCAAATAAAAAGCAACTATACTCCATAAAGGAAATATAATCAAATAATAACAAGAAACACAGGATAAGAGGAAACAAAAGAAAAGCACAGCAAACAAAAGAAAACACACAAACACACTTAAACCTACTGCTTCTACGGTTGGGTAACCTCTCAACAAGTGCTTCTTTAAGGTCTTTTAGCTGAACCTTAAAGTTGGAAAATTTTTAGTCTAAAGTTTAGCTCACCATATAATTAATTAGCGTTATGCTTTGGCGATGGGGAAGCTAATTTTCCACGAGTTCTTACACCTTTCATTAGGTGATAAAATGCATAAAAAATCCTACCTTTGAAGAAAAACAATGCATAACCCTCTCCTTGAACAAAGTACTATGGAAAATATGTAAACATGACTACGTTTAGCCTAGGATTTAAAGGAGACACACCTAGAAAATCAATGCACTCAACTAATACTTCAACATTCATCAATTCATTATCCATATCATTAATGGGTTCGTGAAACTCCTTTGATTCAATTTCAAATTCCTCTTTATCTTCATTTAAGTCATCAATGACATGCATATCATCTTGTTGACAATTAAAAGTCATCAAGTCATGTTAATCTAATTCATGAACATGTTCTTCATTAACAATATCTAATTCAACCATATACTCATTTAATGGTGCACCTAAACTTTGATTAGTTTCAAGATCTTTTTCATCATTCATGCACATAAAATTGTCATCATCATTATGCTCAAAAGGAATTGAAAACTCTTGATCAACATTATGCATATTCAAAGATGCTAACCTATTTGGATTTAATGTAGGGGACTCATGGAACTGACATAAAGAATATTATCGAATTGATGTTGTTAAATGTTCCATTTGGGAATCTAATTGCATTTCTAAAAGAATTTTGCCCTTAACCCCACTCTCTTGCATAAGTGAATGCATTTTCCTAAGCTCCCTCATTAAATCCTTTATTTCAATTAATGTTGCAATTCTATACTCATGATTAGAAGAAAGGTCATAAGTTAGCCTATAATTTGGATTAGGGTGACTTTGAAAATGGATTGGCTGACAAGGAGTAAAATATGGTTCATTATGAGATGAATGATGCCATGCATAATCAGGGTAAGATGATCAATGATCAAATGTATGGGATTCATGATATGCATCACAGTTTTCCCAGTTACTCACTTCTTCTGGCTCATACCATTAATGATCTTGTCAATGATCATATTACTCCCACATCTTTTAAATGACTAGAAACTAGGCATTAAAAGATGCTTCAACACACAAATGAAACAAACAAGAAATACAAAAATAAAGAACACAAACAAATAAGTAGGAAAAAGAAAATCACACAATATAAACAATATTTACACCCTAAAGTAATTGACATAAATATTTTCCTAGTATCACAGCTATTTTCCCTGACAATGGCGCCAATTTCCATACAAGATGCATTACCTATGATTGATCTAATCATGTATTTGATGTCTAAGCATATGAAAACATATATTGGAATTGAAAATTACATGGTCCTAATTAATTCAAAAATCAATATCAATTACTATTCATAGGTAATTTAAGGAAAATTTGGAAAATTCACATTAAATTAATGAAAAAATGTACACTACATCTTAGGGTTCATAAGAACCCAAATTTTATAAGAATTTTTACTCCTAAACATTCTAGGAACAACCATAAAATCATAAAAGAGAGGGAATATATCGGCTCTTTAGTGAACCTTTTGAATTCATTAACTCCTTAATGATGATTGTTGCCAAATCCATTATTGATCTTAAAACCTTGATTTTTTTTATCTAACTCCCCTTTCAATCTTATTCAAAAACCCTTGGAGATGGCTTATGGCTCATTTTTCTCTCTTAGTGGCTACTAAGATATGTCTAGAGGCAAAAGGATGTCTAAAATAACCTAAAACAGGTTATTTAAGTAAAGGAGGCCACACTAATCATAGCTAAGATCATGATCGTGATTTCATCTACCTTAAAATCACAACCAAGCTAGAGTGGATCAAGATAGTGATGCGGGCCATGATTTGTGATATATAATGCTAGTCATGATCCCTCCAGCTTTTGTGGTACTCTCATTCTTCTTGCTATATCTCCTTTATGTTCATCCTTTTGCCCTGAAATTCGATATAGAACTTCCTAACATGATATCCTTACTCCCTAAGTTTCTCCCCTATCTCTTTAGGCTTGAAGGATGGATCCAATTGCTCTTTAAACTCCTATAAAAACATGATCAATCATAGAGAACATATAAGCAGCATCTCATTCAAAGACTTTAACCCAATATATTCAAGAATCACATGTATTTCCCTTTAAAACTCAATATAGCAATCATTAAACCATGTCCAAAATATGTCTAATTTAAGGGTTATCAAATACCCCTACACTTGATTTGTTACTTGTCCTCAAGCAACAACTTAAACATCCATTGAAATTGAAACCGATCAAGAGTTGAACACTAATTAAGTAAAAATAAAAATCAATCAATGTTTTTAATTTAGCTAGAAAATTATAATTCTTTAATGAGAAAAACATTGTTATCACATCCAATCATACTATTAGTAACTACTAAGCACCCCTCAATGTATAATATCAAACCTCTAAGTTGTTTTTTATATTAATTATCATGTAAACTTGTTTATAGATGTAACTATTAACATAGAGTATAACTTAAAGTTTAAATTGGAGAAAATTTTTAGGGCTTCACTTTGCATTTTAATAAACATTTTATTGTGAATGTCCCTCGATTACTCAACTTGGTTACCCTTTTCAGCTTATTCGTAGTGTCATCTAGCCTTTTTATATGAAGGTAAACATTTTTTCATAAACACCCTTAACTACTCAGCTAGCTCACATTCGCGAATGGTCACTAGCACCACTTATACACTTCAACCTTTTTAATGGTATGAAGTCAAGTGAGTGAATGCTTTTGCTCACTTTATTTAATTACAAGTATACTTTTCTTTCATTCGCATATAATTCTATCCCAAATTCACATACTAATCCATAGGTAAAATCATTAAAAAATTGACATCATACATCAAAGATTCCTTAAACACATGCAATTCACACAACATAAAAAAAGAAAAAAAAATCGCGTTAGAAATTATTCAAGCATTGTTGAATGCTTGTAAAATTAAAAGCATTGATGGAATTAAAATACTACAATTATCAACTCCTAATTTCAATCATTCAAAGATAAAACATTTAATTCATTCCCATTAGGTTAACAAAAAATCAAGTGTGTTAACATTAGAATAAGCATGTTATGGCCTACCTCCCCCCTCCTTTTTAAACCAAATGATCCTCAATTTGGAGCAAAAAAACAAAAAAAGTGCATAAAAAATAAAAGAAGGGAAAAGAGAATGGCATTCCCTTGAATAAATAGGTCCCTATTGTAAACATGAGGTGAATGATTGGTGCTTCGTTCCATATGATTGAAAACTTAGAGAAGTTAATGCTTAACGCTTGGTATTAAAACCCAAGGATAAAAAATGAAGCACAAGCTTTCCAAAAAATGAGATCAAGATAGGATAAAAACAAAACAAGTACTAAAGCAAACATAAAATAGCTAAATGGAATATAAAAATGTTCTAGTTGCCTAACAAGTACTTGTTTAATGTCATTAGTTCGACGACCTCATTAGAGTCTGTGTTTCATCCTGACTATGCAAAGTTTATTCTTTGGTCACTTGATTTTTAGGATCTTCACTTAGGTGGAGCTTAAGTCAATATCCATTGATCTTGAAGGTTCCTTGGTATGAAATTTCTATAAAACCATATGGAAAGACCTTGTTAACCACAAAAGGTCTATACCATTAAGACTTAAGATTACCTAGAAATAATTGAATCCTTAAGTTGAAAAGAAGCATTTAATCTCCTAGTTTAAAGTCTTTTTTATTTTTAATGTGTTGATCATGCCACTTCTTTCACCTTTTCGTTGTATAGGCTGAAGTTCTCATAAGCTTATTAGTGCCAATCTTCAAGTTCATTCAATTGGAGTAAGTGCTCATGACCTACACGTTTTAAATTATAATTAATGAGTTTAATAGCCCAATACGCCTTGTGTTCAATATCAACTGGTAGGTGATAAATTTGTCATACACAAGCATATATAAGGTGGTACCAATTGGTGTTTTGTAGGCTGTTTGAATGGCCCATAATGCATCATCTAATTTAATTTATCTATCCTCTCTAGATCTCTCCTTTGTTTTCTCTAGTATCCTTTTTAGCTCCCTATTAGTGTCTTTTACTTGTCCATTAGTTTGATGGTAATAAGGAGTAGCAGCTATATAGATAATACCAAATCGTTTAAGCACCTTTTTAAACCGTTGGTTGCAAAAATAGGTACCCCTATCACTTATGATGGTCTTATATGGCCTAAAACAGGTGAATAACTTCCTAAGGAACTTGACAACCACTCGAACATTTTTAGTAGGCGACACTTAGGTTTCCACACGTTTAGATATATAATATAAGGCTACTATGTATCTATTGCCAAAAGATATCAGAAATACACCTATAAAGTCAATTCTCCACACATCAAATATTTCACACACATGAACTCATTTCAAGAGATGAGAAAAGTTCCTTAAATTAAAAGTATTAATGTCCTTTAAGTACCACAATTATCTATTGACTAAAGATCAAAATAATTTTAAGTTACCATATTCAAATCATCACCATCAAACTCACAATAACTCAAGTGTACAAAAATTTTAAAGTTACCCTACCCCCACACTTAAATTAGACATTGTCCTCAATGTCTTAAAATTAATGCAAATACACAAAGGTATGTAACAAGAGTACTCCCTTGATGATGCGAAACTATGAAGTCTTTAAGAGAGATAGCCCTTGCTTTTGCTCCTACTTTTGACTCTTTACAAAAAAAACACAAAAAGGAAAAGCACTTAAACAAAAGTAACTAAAGACTTATTTAACCAAAAAGAAAAGACACAAAAACTTAAAAGAGAGGTTGGGTCACCTCCCAATAAACACTTAGTTAAGATCATAAGCTTGACCCTTGTGATAGGGGTCAAAATTGATCTGATTTTTATGGTTAATTTTTTTAATTATGACCCCTAATTTAGTGATTAAATGTTTAATTGATGCCCCATAATGTTTGATTTGCATATTGGAGCTTAATGGTCAAGATTGGAGCAAAAACATTAAGAAATACCCTTTGTGCTAACCATAAACGACCCCCTAGTGAGGGTGCCGTTGTTGAAGAACAGGGGGCCGTTGTCACTGTCCAGAAGTCGAGGGACAATGGCATCCTGTGAGGGTGCCGTTGTCCCCATAGAGGGTGTCGTTGTACTCCAGTTCAGCAATGCAGGCCCACATCCTCTAGATTTCAAATATGTTGTGACCTCCATTATGCTCCTTGTCTCCTGGCATGTGAGAGTGGTCTCCTAGAGCCTGCATAGGGCCAAAAAAACATGATAATTCGGATCAATTGTAGAGTAGTCAGATCAAACTAGAGTGAGAAGTTCTAGCTTCTCTCTTCTTCTTTTTCTTAGATAGATTAGGCTTCAAACAATTGTAATTCGAGTTTTAGAGTGTATTTTTTAGTTCTATAAGTTGGAGACTAAAGCTAAGACATACCACTACATTTCTAAACTATCATAGGGATTTTTCTAACTCAGATCATATTCTATTTTCTCCTGTTTCCGGATTAAATCAAAGTTTATGTTCTTACATGTATATCTTTGCATATTCTTTGATTTTCTTCCTAGATCTTGTGGATTTAAGGTTGTGTTGATGTCCAGATCATGTTCAGAGGTTCAAGACATGTTTAGAATGGTTCTAACATGTTTTGTAACTCCTTAACTACTTCATTTAGCCTATATTTAGAGATTTATCAAAGTATATGGCTTAAGATGCATATTATGTATGCTTTGATGATCATGTGTGCTTAATTCCATTTTCCAACTTCGGATATGTGTTTTAATATTTTAGGAGAGTTTGAATGCATGTTATAAGGTCTGATTTTGTTTATTGAAGCTCCTAAAGTTCTAATTTTGGCCTGATCAACTAAGATTAGAGTAAAGATAATCTAGGATCCGAGAAATCTACCTAGATTGT
>JAOXYD010071933.1:0-12606 GCA_028565735.1 Pinacopodium congolense
GGCCTTGAAAGGAGTCATGCAATTAGAGCTTGCAGTCATGAAGGAGGAGCTTGATAAGGTTTCTAACGAGTTGAAGGAGACCAAGGATGAGCTTGTGATATGCAAGAAGGCAATTGCTCAAGGAGAAAGCGTTACCGTCCCGACGGTGGTCACCAATCCTTTAAGGATAGATGTTCCGAAGCCCAAGATGTTCAAAGGGCAAAAGAATGCGAAGGAGGTGGACAATTTTCCTGTGGAGTTTGGAGCGGTATTTCAAGAAACTCGATGTTATAGAGGACATCGATATGATCAATCGTGCCACACTCTTCCTCAAAGATACTGCGATGATATGGTGGAGGAGGAGATACATGGATATCGAGAGGGGGACATGCACCATCAATACATAGGCCGAGTTCAAGAGAGAACTCAAGAGACAATTCTACCCCGAAAATGTCGAGGAGGAGGTGAGAGCCAAGTTGAGGTGCTTCTACCAAGATGGAAGTATAAGGGACAATGTGAACGAGTTCTCCGAAGTGCTCTTGGAGATCCTGGATTATCTCGATAAGGAGGCCTTGTTTGCATTCAAGGATGGTCTCTAAAATTGGGTAAAGATGTAAATACAACGCCATAGAGAGCAAGACCTTGCAAGTGTTATTGCCATTGCCGAATCCCTTATCGAGTTTCGGAAGTCTGAAAAGCTTAAGTCCCACAAAGACGAAGGCAACAAGGAGAAGAGTGGGGGAGAATACCCGCACGATAAAGGAAAATTCCACAAACATGACAAGTATAAGAAGGGCAAGAGCATTGAGGGAGACCACGTTAAGGAGAAATTCCAACCTAAATGTTTCCTTTGTGATGGTTCTCATAGGATACTAGATTGCCCGAAAAAGAGCAATCTCTTGGCAATGTTCGAGGATAAGGCAGAGACAAGCCAACTTGAAGAGGAAAGGATGTATTCTTGTCCAACTTGAAGAGGAGAGGATGTATTCCTTAAAAATCCTCAATGACATCAAGAAGATGCCCAAATCCGAGAAAAAATGCCATTTGTTCTTGGAGGCCAAAGTAGGTGGCCAAGTGGTGAAAGCGTTGGTGGACACATGAGCTACCAATAATTTCATTCATATCGACAAAGCAAATCGACTAAGCATCAAGTATTATGGTGAAGAAGGGTGGATCAAGGCTGTGAACTCCAAGCCTACTTCCATATATGGGAGTGCTCGAAATGTGAAGGTAGGCCTTAGTGATTGATGTGATTTCATTAATCTTACGATTGTTTCGTTGGATGATTATCCATTAATGCTCGTCATGGAGTTCTTCGATAGCATAAAGGTGATGCTAGTCCCATTTACCAATGCCTTGTGTATCTTAGAGGAAGGCAAGACGTGTATGGTCAAGCTATCGAGGGAGACGAGTAATCAAGCCAAGTGCGTTTTGGCAATCCGTCAATTCAAAGGGAAGTCATCCAACATGCCGAAACTTCCACCAAAGGGGAAGGTGGATCATGATTGCATGGTGCAAAACATTACGTATATAATGATATCTCACATCAATATGCTTAGGTCTACCATATAAAGTAAGATTCTTGTTGAGATGGATAACATTTGACTATCACAAAATAAACATGTTTCTTTTAAGTGAAACTGACATTTTAAAGGAACTTCTTCATCCAAAACAACTCTTTATAAGCCTCAATTGTAGTAATAAACTTAACTTCGATAATAAATAATGTAACAAATTTATGCAATTTAGATTGCCAAGCCACAGCTTTCCTTACAAATGTAATCAAATAGCTAGAAATAAACTTTCTTAAATTTACATCACCTACCATGCTTGAATTAGTGTACTAATAAATAATAGGACTTCCTACCCCAAAACACAAGTTCAAATTAGAAGTGTCTAAAGATATCTTAAAATTTACTTCACATCATTTCAATACTCTTTACCTATATTAAAGATAAAACGATTAATAATACCAATAACATGAGTGATATTAGGCCTTGTTTAAATAATTGCATACATCAAACTTTTTAAAGAGGATGTATAAGAAACATGTTTCATGTCATCTTTCTATTTTTCATTATATGGAAACTATCTAGTGCTAAGCCTAAAGTGAGTAACAAGGAATTCATGTAAAACTACTAAAGTAATTTTTCAATGTACCTTTCTTGAGATAACCACAATTTTTTTTTTTGGCCTCTCTATCATGGATAATCTGCATGTTAAGAATTTTTCTTACTATTCATAAGTCCTTCATTGCAAATTACTTGCTAAACTCCTTTTTTAACTTGTCAATTCTAGAAATATTGTCACCAACAATCAACATGTCATCAACATAGAGTAATAAAATGATGAAATTATTATTAGAAAATTTCTAAATAAATACACAATCATCAGAAATAGTTTTCTTGTATCTTTGTTGAATCATAACTTATTCAAACTTCTTATACCATTATCTCAAACCTTGCTTTAACCTATACATGATTTTCTTCAATTTACAAACACAATACTTCTTGCTCTTCATCATAAAATCCTAAAGTTTCTCCATATAAATCTCTTCCTTCAAATCTCCATAAAAGAAAGCAATTTTGATATCCATCTATTCAAGCTCTAAATCAAGACTAACTGATAAACCAAAATCAACTTTAATGGAATAAATCTTAACAACAAGCGAGAAAATATCTTCAAAGTCAACTTCCTTTTTATATTTAAAGAATTTGACATCTAATCTAGCTTTATATCATGGATGAGAAGAATTTTCTTTATTCTTTACCCTATAAACCCATCGATTCTATAAAACCTTTATATCCTTAGGCAAACTGACTAGCTTAAAAGTATGGTTGTCATACAAGGATTTCATCTTATCTTTCATAACTACAACCCACTCATCCTTATACTCACTATCCATAACCTTTTCGTAGCTTCATGGTTCCCCCCATTTGTAAAGAGTATATCCTTATCAAAAGAATAATGAGTCGATGGAATTTTTTTTCTATTAGACCTCCTAAGTGGAACTACAAATTCAATAGTAACTTGAGAAACAAAAGCATCTATCTTATCAATAATATCACCATCAACACTCTCAAACTCATCATCATGAATATGATTTTACAAATCATTTTGATTTCCAAACTCTACATTAGGCATATGTGTCTTTGGAGTTAGATCAAGATTAATTAAGCCATTATAATCTTGAGACTTTGATTTTTCTGTCTTGTTAATATTTTCAATGGTCTAATCCTCTATGAAAATAACATTACTACTTCTAACAAGTTTCTTTTCAACGAGATTATATAACATGTAATCAAACTCATCATGGCCATAACCAATGAATCACTATCTCATCTTGATATCTAACTTAAACCTCTCGTCTTTTAGCATATGTATAAAACCCCTACAACCAAGCATATACAAATGATTATAGGAAACATCCTTATTATATCAAACTCGATAAAAAACATCACTCTACAAAGCAATAACATGAGATAAATTAACAACATGTATAGCAATATACAAAGCTTCACTGTAAAAGGATATAGGTAACTTTGCTTCTGAAATAAACATTTGATTCTCTCTATCAATATCCCATTCATCCTTTTTATTAGTCCATTCAATGAAGGAGTGTTAGGAGGTGTTTTCTAGTATCTAATACCCTATTGTCTACAATACTCATAAAAAATTCCGCAATACGCACCACCATTATCAGTATAAATACATTTTAGCCTCTTTCCAAATTCTCTCTCAATAGAAACTTGAAATTACTTAAAAACACCAAATACCTAATTTTTTACTTAATTACATAAATCCAAAGTTTTCTTAGTTTTCATCAAACTATAGAAATCTAAATGCACTAACAACAGTAACTCTAATATCATATTAAGAGGATGACTCTCGAAGGAGACTTTGCTTTATTGCTAGGTAAGTAGTAAACACACTTTGGAAATTTCACGCCTTTAAAATAAAAAAGTAAATTCTTCTTGACTAAAGAATAAAATCCCTTCTAACTAATGTGGCTAAGTATTTTATGCCATAACTCTAAAAAGATATCACTCTTAACTACATTAACAATATCAATAAAAACTGAAGTTTTACTTCAGTATAAACTTAAAGATTTATTTTTACGTGTCAAAATCAAAAAATCTTTAGTGATTTTACACTAATTATCACCAAAAGTATTGAAATGGCTATAATCATTAAGAACATTAGTAGAAATCAAATTCAAACAAATATTAGGTCTCTGACACTCTTTAAAAGTAATTTAAAACCAATATTGGTCTCTAACACAACAATCTCAATACTAATAATTTTTAATATACCATCATTATTCATCTTCAAAATTCCATAATCACTTGGAGTGTAAGATGTAAAGAAACCTTCCTTAATGTCACATAAAAGCAAACACTACCGTCAATAGCGCAACTTGACTCATCATAAGTAATATTAATCATGTTTTCACTATGGACAGACTTTGCGATACTAGTGGCAACACATTAATCACTATTATGAACTTTCTTCTTTTACTTATCTTTAGTACCCTTATTCTCCCTTTTAAGTTAAAAAAAAGCTTTTAATATATCCCTTTTTACTACCATGATGCCATTCAAGATATTTATACTTTGACTTTGACTTGCTTCTATCCCTATTTTTGCCTTTATTGTTTTGTTCTTGACATCTTTCCTTATTTCTTCTCTTATTCGCAATAATTAAAATCTCATAATGAGAAGTATAATACTCTTGAGTTTTTCATCTTACTTCTTCATTTAAAATGGTAGACTTTATATATTCTATGGTCATTATACCTTAAAGAGTAGAACTAGCCAAGGTTACACGAAGATTCTCTTAAAAATTAGACAAAGTATTCAACAATCAAAGTTCTAAAATCTCATCTTTAAATCTCACACCTTTGTCAAATAATTGATCAAAACACCCTTGAAACTCATTCAAGTGATTAGAAATAGACCTACCAATTTTGTACCTCAAATGCTTTTTTTAAGTAAAAATAATTTATTATTACCTATTTTTTAAGCATGCAAGAATTCAAGCTTGTCCCACAAAGTCTTGACATGCGAATCATTTTAAGGTGTGATTCAAAATGTTATCATCCACTTACTATCTAATAAAACCATAAACTATTTCATGCTCAAATTGCCATTCTTTTTCACTTTTAAAAGTATTGCAAGCAAATATACAATGAAAGCTCCTTTGTATACTATAACAATTCCTTCTCTATACAATCATAGTTCTTTTCTTACACAATTGACACTAATTGCTTCTTTACGCCATACCAGAGAGAAAAAACAATAACAAATACTCTCTAGTATTGTAATAGATTTTCCTATGTACTGAGATTTTTCTTCATATGTAAAGTAATGGTTTTACTCTTATACTATGACTTTAACAATTTTAACAAAAAACATCTTTTATACTAAATAAAGAAGATGATAACAAACACTCACAAAATATGGAGAGAATAACCACACTAAAACTAGAAAACTGAGAAGAACAAACAACCATACAAGCTAAATAAAGCATTACTATACACCAATCACAAAGCAGTCTTAAAAAAGGAGTAGAAAATGGATGAACATACATAGATTCACCAACCACACAAGCTATAAATATTGATCAAAGTGAGAAGGAAGATGATGATAGTCTTTAAAACCACAAACGACTTCTAAATGGAAGAAAAAAGAGAAGTGTCTAAATGGTCATTAAAATAAACCTAATCAAAGCCATTATTCAATAAGTTTTCTTTTTAATTAAAAAGTGAGCTCTATTTAAGGAGGGCTCATAAGACGTGGTATTGCCATATTGGCACTCTATTAGTTAACGTAAGATGAAAATAACTGATAAAGAATAAGTAAAAATAATTTAAAACCTTAGGAACTTATTTGATAGTTTACCAAATCACAGGTATTTAATTGATAATTTATCAAATTATAGGGACTCTAGATGATTTTAACCGTAACTAATGGATGATTTTAATGATTAAAATAGAAAATTTAATAACTAAATGATTTTTTTCTTTAAATATTATGTCCTTTTAATAAAGTATAAGAATTTTTTAAATCAAAATTTGAAAAATAAAATAAATCACAAAAAATATTTTATCTTTTACAAGTTCAATATCTATAACATTACATATATGTAAGAGTAAGACAAACGTATTTGTCGTACTAAGAATACGATAATAATTGCTTTAAGTTGATAAAATTTTTGTAGAATTGATAATGATTTGATATAGATATGATTTCATACGACCTAAACTTAAAAGGATTTTTTAAATTTAATTCCAATTAAATCTAAATAATCTAGGTTAGAACTTATTCAAATTTAGAATTTTAATTAAAATAGTGCACAACATTTGTAAAATCAGGTATATAAATTATTTTGACTCCATCCAAAATTCTATAATAAATATAAGAAAAACTTTCATAAAAAGAAATGAAAAAGAATTTTTTAAGTAAAAAATTGATTAAGTTATGTTTGAAATCAATTTTAAAATTTAAATTTATTAAATATAATTTGAATATTAAAATTAAATTTATTTAAATCTAATTTTAGCCATTAATTTTGGATCGAATTGAACCAAAACTAACTTAATTTATTATTATCCACAATAAAAAAAGGATTAAGAAACTTTTTTATTCTATTTAAGAAAGGACTTTTTTACTCTATTTAATAGAAGACTTATTCGAGTTACAAATAATGTAGAATTATTTACTAATATTATAGAAATATTGATTTTTAATTAAAATTTTTTAGGATTATTAGTTAAAATCACTTAAGTTCATTATAATTTAGTAAATTATAAATTAAGTTCATATAATTTGGTAAAATATTAAATATGTTCTTAAGATTTTAAATTACTTTGACCTTTTAATTCTAAGTTGTTTTTGTTTTTATTTTATTTAGACTAATAAAATGTCAACGTGCGAGTGTTACTTGTCTCAAATCTTTACCTGTCTCAAATTTGTCTCGTCAACTTGCTCAATTGATGTTGTGTTAATTCATGTAAAAAAAATGAAGATTAATGACTAAAAATAATTTAAAATTTTAATAATTTATTTAATAAATTTAAATATAAATAAATTTAATTAATAATTTATTGAATTAGAAGGATGATTTTTGTCTTTGATATAATAACTTCTTGTTGGGATTTCTCAGGCGATTCTTATGTCCCCATCTAAACGACTGGAGGAGGCAAAAACAAAATGGCAAAATGTAGAAGGGTGGATGTCCGATCACTTAATACCAGACAACCTGAGAGCACGTGTCAGGCGGCACGAACAATACAGATGGCAAAGAACCAGAGGTGTTGATGTTGACAATCTTCTCCAAAATCTGCCGAGGGACCTCAGAAGGGACATGAAAAGACATCTCTGTTTCGATGTCCTAAGCAAAGTTAGTACATTTACCCTTTTGTGGAATCTTCATAAATTGCTGCTCCATGAGCATGTACAAAACCATCTTTCTCACCCAACTTTCATATTGCTATGAAGTGACAATGTCTGCATCCTCAAGAATTTATTGATGTCTTTCAGGTACCACTGATTCGGAAATTGGATGGAACAACGTTGGACAATATCTGCGAAAGCCTTAAGCTTGTGCTTTATACTGAGGAAAGTTTCATAATCAGAGAGGGAGATCCCGTCGACGAGATGATTTTTGTCATTCGAGGAAATATATTGTCCACGACAACTGAAATTGGAAGAACTAATTTTTGTTTCCCTATTCACACAGAGCACAAGTTCTGCGGAGAAGAACTTCTACATTGGGCACTGGATGCTGACTCTTCTACTGATCTCCCAATTTCGACCAGAACTGTCCAAGCTGTCTCAAAAGTTGAGGCATTTGCTCTAATGGCTGATGACCTGAAGTTAATATTCTCTCGAGTCCAGCAGGTCCTAGGCAATCAGCTCCTCCGCAATCTCAGGTTTTGTTCAACAAGATATAGGAATCAGGCCGCACATGTCATACAAACTGCTTGGCGATCCTATCAAAGGAAGAAGCTGAGAAGGCCTCCCGGCGAAAGAGAAAATCAGTTGCAGCCGTTGTTGAACGGGGAGGTTCGTCGCTCGCCAAGTTTGCTTGCCACGATTTATGCCTCGATATTCGCTGCCAACATTCTCAGGACCTTACGGCGTGATGGTGTAAGAATTAGAAAGCATTCTTCCTTTCCACCGTGAAGGTTACACCATTACATTTAGCTTCGATGGAAGACTCAGTGTAGAGAGATAAAGCTTGTGATGTTTAGTGATCAATCCAGGTTTGAGCGTAAACATGGATATCAATATATTAATCTTACAAACAAAAAAAAACTTACTGTTAATAATTAGATACAACATGATCCTTTGTCCTTTGTTGATGGAATGATGAGTCTTATATGCAATGCTTGCGCCAATACAAAAACACCAGGAGTGAGAGTTCCTTATTGGCAAAGAAGAAAAGAATAAAGTATCGAGAAGGCTGTTTTTGGACTTTTTGTTGCTCGACGAAGAACATTAGTACTACTATCTTAAATAATATTAAGAACAACAAAAAAAGTTCAAAGATAAGACCATGTTCCCATGTTTTGATTTAATGCCTAATATATCTAATTACTAATATTAACCATTAATATAATAACTATTCAATAAAAGAATATTCTACGACCTATAAACTAATAGACATAGAAATGTGCTTCAATAAAACAACCACTACGTTTGAATCATTTATTCAACACCTCTCCTTTATTCAAAATCATGTACTCTCAATTGTGACTTGTAAAATTGATATTTGGCATGAAAAGAAAATTTTGTAAAAATTTCAGCTATTTGTTCATTAGCTCCATAGAATTTCAACATTATTTTTCCATCAACTACTAACTTTTAAATGTAATAATGATGCATGTCAATACGTTTAGTTTTGCTATAAAAGACATGATTTTTTGTCAAAGCAATTATGGAGTGATATTATCCTAAAATATCTTAGTGGTTGCTCTTTGCTCAATATTAAACTTAGCAAGAAGTTTTTTGAGTCATAAGGCTTGTCGTGCTACTGAAGTTGCTATTATATACTCTATTTTGGATGATGACAAAGCTACTATTTCTTATTTCTTTGAACTCTATGTCATTGCTCCAAAACCAAAACTAAAAACATTGTAAAAAGTATTCTTTAGATTGTTTAAACATCGTACTTAATCACTATCATTGAAACTAATTAATTTGAAATTTGGTACTTTACAATACCAAATACCAACAGAGAAATTAATGTCAAGTCTAGTGTGTATTAGGTAGTTTAAACCCCCCAACTAAACTTTTGAAAAGTGTTAAATTTGCTTTTTCAATCCCATCTTCATGCTGTAGCTTCACATTGATGTCCGTTGGTATGGCTGCCACTTCACAATTTGCTATGTTAAACCTCTTTAAAAGATTCACAGCATATTTCTTTTGACATACAAAAATTCTGTTATTACATTGCATAACCTCAAATTCCAAAAAATATAGCAATAAGTTCAAATTTGTCAGCTCAAAATTTCTTAACATGCTAGACTTAAAATCATCAATTAAGGACTTTAAAGAACCCATATAAATCATATCATCCACATACAGATAAATCACTAAAAAATCTTGATTACCTTACCTTTTCTAATAAAGAGTAAGCTCATTTTCACTTCTAGTGAACCCACTGTTTTGGAAAAATAAATCAATCTTACTATGCCAAGCTCGCAGAGTTTGCTTTAGCTTATAGTGAGCTTTTCTTAGTTTGTAAACTTTGTTTTCATTGTTATTGATAATAAAACTTGGAGGTTGTGAAATATAAAGCTCCTTTTCAAAATCTCCATTTAAAAAAGCAGATTTCACAGCAAATTGATATACAGGTAATTATAATTGAGAAGTCAATGCCAAAATAATTCTTATAGTTTCAAATCGAGCAACAGGAGAAAAGATTTATTCTAAATCTATAATTTGTTATTGCAAGTATCCCTTTACCACCAAATGAGCTTTATGCTTTTAAATGCTTCCATCAACATTATACTTTATTTAGAAAACCATTTGACACTTATAATATTTTTGTCTTTTAGAAAATTAACCAACTCCCATGTTAAAGTTCTTTCAATAGCCTACATCTCCTTTATCATAGCAATCATCCACTTAAGTAATGACTAATAAAGTAAGGTCACATGACTCATAAATTTCCTTGAGAGATCTTTTTTTTTGTTTGTGTTATTTCACTACTACTGCTTAAGGAACTAGATGCTAGAGAGTCTAAACTAGCAAGACTTGTTGAGCTACTATCACTAAAAGAGGTAGGAAATGAACTTGCAAGTGATGAAGAAGTTGAATTTGTAGGTAATGTTGGGTTTGAATTTTCTAGTTGTTTAAAATATGTTGAAAGTGAATTTTTCATGTCTTCCTCGTTAAAATTCAATTTCAAATCTACTTCTTCATTTAATAGAACATCCATGCTAATTATCACTTTACCATTTATAGGATTATATATACAAGCGATTGAGAACTATAACTAATGAAAATGCATTTTTTAGATTTTTTATCAAGTTTAAAACATGAATTAACCTAAGTATACACTATATAATTGAAAACTTTTACATGGCTTACTCGAGACTTCTTATCCATCCAAGTTTCATAAGGTGTTTGATTTAAAACTATCTTTATTGACGAGATATTGAAAAGATATATTACTGTTGCAACAGCTTCTCCCCAAAACTAGTTTGGAAGTCCTTTTGCCTTTAATAAGCTTCTGGCCATTTCAACCACCATTTGATTTTTTCGCTTTGCGACACCATTCTGTTCTAACGTATATGGTGTTGTAAGTTCCTTGCAAATGCCATTCTTATCACAAAAAATAGTGAAATCATTAGATAAGAATTCACATCCACGATTGGCTTGCAATACATTTATGTTTCTTCCACTTTACTTCTCCATTAGTGCCTTAAATTTCTTGAAACTCTCAAAGGTTTCAAATTTGAATTTCAAGAAATAAACCTAACTCATATGGCTATAATCATCCTTAAATAGTAGAAAATAACAACTTCCACCATATGACTTTGTTTTCATAGGCCCACATAAATTTGTATGCATAAATTCAAGACAATTAGAAGGTCTTCAAGATTTTCCAAATGGAACTGACTTCCTATTCTGCTTCTCATAAACACATCCCTTACAAGAATCAAGTTCACCAATTTTCAGCAAGCCAATAGCCATTTTTTCTGACTCAAAAGTTTCAAACCATTCACATTCAAGTTCTTACAATGTAAGTGCTATAAATTAGCCTCATTATTCCTTTAACAATTGAGGCTTTACTTAACATTTGAGATATTAAAAATAAAACATCATATTTTTTGTCATATAAATTGTTCTTATAGTCTGACCATATTTTTTTTAATGAATAAAAAATGAATCATCCTCAAACATAACAGAATATATATTAGTTAGTAGCTATCCAATGCTCAATAAATTATGAGTTATAATAGGCACAAATTGTACATCATAGAGAATTTTAACATCACCTTGCCCATTTTTTATGGCAATTTTTCATTTTCCTTTAACTTTCATTTTTTGGTTATCCCCAAGTTGAACCTCACTAATTTGTAACTCATCAATTTTTTTAAACAATGAGTTGGTTCCAAACATATGGTTGGAGCATCTACTACTTAAAATCATGCATCTTTGCTATTAACATCATCTTTAATTAGTGAATGGGCCATAAACAACTTGTTCTCCTCTTCAACCTTCTTTGTAAAATTTGCTTGCTTTTGTTCTTTTCATTGTTTGATCTAACAATCAGCTTCGTTATGCCTTAATTTATCATAATATCTACATTGGATTAAGCTCTTATACTGATTTGGTTCATTAAATCTGCTTTCCCCTTTGCCACCACCATATTCTCACCCACGAAATCCACCTTTGCTTTTGTCATGACCACTTGAATTTTTTTATCTTTCCCTTAGAAGACTCCTCCTTCACATAAAAACCCTTTTCCTCAAAATTTTCCTAAGATGTACCAAGTCTTGTTTCATGGGCTAATAAAGAACTCATCATTTTGTCAAAAATATAAGTAGTTAGATCCTTAGTTTCTTCAATTACAGTAACAACATGATCAAAATTTAAGGTTAAACTCCTTAACACCTTACTCATAACTATTTCGTTAGTCATATTTTCACCATAAGACTTCATATAATTAACAATCCCAAATACTCTAGGAAAGAATTCTTGCATTAATTCTTTAACTGTCATAATTTAAGTTTCAAAATTACAATGAAGAGTTTGTAATGTTACTGTAATTACCTTTTTGTTGCCTAAATATTCTTTCTTCAAAATCTCCCATGCCTATTTAGAGGTGCTACTTGCTGAAATTTGAAGAAATATATCATCCTCCAATACTAACTAAATGAGCAATAAGGCCTTTGCATCATTTTTTCAATTTTCTTATAACTGTTGGTCACATTCAACTGGTGTTAGATTTGGCTCTTCATATCCGTTCTTCGCCAAATCCCATAGTTTTTGTGACTTAAACAATGTCTTCTTTTTAAGACTCTAAAGGTGATATTTTTTTGTTGAACCAAGGGAGGTTCCAATCTTGGTTTTGATGATAACAAAACATACTTAATCACTAATGGTTTAAGTT
>JAOXYD010071944.1:0-12606 GCA_028565735.1 Pinacopodium congolense
TGAAAGCCCTAAATTAGAGATTCCAATATTTCATAACTTACTTAAGTCATTTAAAGCCTAGTTCTCAGCAATTTAATCATTTGGTAATCCTTAGACAATTTGGAATTCAATTACAAAATTGGAAAGTTTTTAGGTGTTTTTAGTTTTTCTTGAGTCCAACTAACCATTTTAGTTTAAGATTTGTGTTTCCTTAGATAATTGTGATCTAATTTCCTTAACAGTTCATGCAATTAATTCTCTATGGGTGTGACATTCTAGAGACTTAAATTTACTCCAGTTTATTACTTGTGACTAGAGCACTGTCGATAAGTTGATTTGTGATTTGATTTGAATTGAAAGTTAATTAATTCATTTATTTAAGTTAAAAAAAAGTGATACTAAATTGACCAAATGCACACCTTGTCAACAAGTAGTATAAAACGGTAAGAAATCGAGTATCATTCTCCCTAGGAATCTGAGCGTAACACTAGGTCAATTAATGTTTAATTATCTAGACAACTCTAAAAGGATTTATTAAATAAGAATAAACAAGAAACAATTAAAATAAAAAAAAGAAAAAAAAAATAAAGCTCAATCTAAACATAAGCTAAAGGAATAAGAGTTCAACAAATAATAAATTAGCTAGGGCTTCAGATTCAATGGGTTAAGCAAATAAGAAACACAAGATTGGGTAGATTTAGGGCCTACATCACTAATATAGGACATAACCCATGATCATGGAAATATCTTTTCTCTTTTAAACTCAATCCATCTATTTTGATCTAATAGACAAATTGGAATAAAAGGCATTAATCTCAAGACGCCTAAAATTAAGTTTGTTAATTCTAGAAACCCTCACAAAAGACTATAGGGCCTATTCAACACCTAAATTCAATTGTGTTACCTAATTAATCTTCTAATAATTAAAAGCATATGGTCATAGGTCCTATAATCATCTAAAAAACTCACTAAGACGGTCTTCTAAGTAAGATTAAATTTAATACCTTAATTAGGAAAAATTCTTCCAACAAATACAAATCCCATTAAAATCTTAACCTAACTAAGAATTGAAGCACAGATAATAATCAATAGAAACTAAAATATAACATATAAAAATAGATCTATTGATAAAAACAAAAGTTAATATAGAATAAGACAGATATAAGGAGAAATATAACTGAAATATGGTCTAAATCTATTGAAATCCTGAACTCAAGTTCCCCTTGTAGCTCTTAGGAAACAATATCCACTAGCAAAATGTTATATTAATCTAAAAGAAAGAAAAATCTATATAGAAACCTAGTTTAAAAAAAAGAAGAAGAAAATCGCCCTTTAGAGGATGCTTCACTTTTTTTTGGTGACTCCCTCTTCTACGTGTTGTTTTAGCTTTTATATGCTGATGGAAGGTTGTTTAGGACTTTATAATTGATGTTGTGTTGTTTTGCTGGATGAAAGGCTAATGTGCTATCCTATTTAACCCAAAGTAAGGCCTCTAATGTGCTGCCACCTGTCCTTGTAAAGCCCTCCTTGTTTATTTATTGTTATTGTCGTTTATGCCTTGGAATGCTTCAAAATATGGTGTCGTTTTGACCTTAAGCTTATAAAGCTTTCTCTATGCCTTGACATATGCCTTCACCTTTAAAACCAAAGACCATGTTGCTGAAAAGCTCATGGAAAGCCTTCTATAACCATAAATCTTGACCAAGACACCAAGACCAAGGAAAACTTATCCTCTTGCCCACCAATGTGCTGCTGTCTTGAAGCTTTGGTAGGTTGTACATTTTATGTCCTTTCATGCTTTGGAGGAGGGCTACAGCTGCTGCACTTTGGACTCCAAAAGAAAAACTCAAGTGCACCTGTTTTTGCTATGATGCTTGCCTCCTTACACACCACTTTATAATGTGTTTTAGGCATGGATAAAGGCTTTATGGAGTTGGTCAAAGTGGTTGCTTGAATTGGATGAAGCTCCCAAGTTCTTATACGAAACTCCAAGTTGGTTATGCAGCTTACTTTTATTTATTAATCTTTTTTCTTTGTTTATCTTTTTGCTTCATTTTCTTCCAAATCCAACATGTACCCTTTAGTTAAATGTCCTGCAGTTTTGCTCTAATTTACTCCAAATATAACATGTACATGAAATTAACACAATTAACTCTTGATTAGTGCAATTGAAATATTAAATAGGCAAACACAGAGCAATTTATATATCTAAAACCAATGTAAAATGCCCATTAACAACACCCCCACACTGGAATTATTGCTTGTTCTCAAGTAACTGACTTAGGCATAAAAATTAAAATCTTCTAAAGATGGCTAAAGGATAACCAAGCAACTAAACATGACTTATGCAATCAAATATAATCCATATCATCCAACTTAAGGTTGATAATGCACTCATATTGTCATTATACATAGTGAATTCAACTCCTCAAAAATAATACCAAATATCAGGAAGTTCACTAAGACCATTATGCACATCTTAGTTCACTCATTCAATCATGAAAGGTCCTCTAAACGTACTATGCAACCAACCATTCACAATGAATCACAATTCAATTTGGTTTACCCCATACCTTCTTTAAACATCAACCTAATTCACAAAAATCTATCCCAAATATAAAATGAACACAAATGAGAAAAAATGCATGCAAGAAAAATCGAGCGATGACTATTTGGGAGGTCACTTGATCTTTTATACGCAAAGGTGAACACATTATCATGAACACCCCCGGTTACTCAACTAAGCCATCTCACACTAAATTGTTATTATATCACTTATGAACTTCAACTTAGCATTCTACACATAAGACATCATAATGATCATCAAGTATCTATTTTCCTAATTCATGGTATAAACCAAATTTCATCGATCCTTAATATGTATAACCAGTTGCATAGACTTCCAGATTCACTCATATAATCAAATGCATCGTGCAAATATATTAAATTATATTCCAAATTCACATGCAAATCTATTGGAACTTCTGTATCAACTTAGGATTATGCAAAAGGAATCGATTTCACTATATATTAAAAACCACAATTCAGAAAAGCCATGATCAAACTAGAATTAGTCCATACTAATCATACCAATCACATGGTTAACATTAAGATATACTAGTTACATTTAACCAAACTTAGCATGATTTCTAATCAAAATGACAAAGTTTTCTACCAAAAGACTTGCAATAATCCAAGTGTGTCATTATAAACATGAAATTTATCTAACTCCCCCACACTTGAATTGAATAAATCATAAATAAAAACAAATGGAAAGAGAAAGGAGCAACAAAACTTACTTAAAAATATAACGTTGACACACTGCAGCCATCGATGCTAACTGAAAGATAAGAGATTAAGATAAAAAAGAAGAGTGAAAGTAAAAAGACAACCAAAAACACAAACTAAATTAAAAGACTGAAATTTAATTCTACATTCCTATAAGAAAGCAAGTACTGAAATTTAAATGATTGAGTTGTCTCCTAACAAGCGCTTCTTTAAGGTCTTTAGCTGGACCTTAATGTTAGAGACTAATGATTCTATTAAGAGGTCCATACCTTTGATCCAACTCCTCATATCTAGGATGACTTACTAATGGTGAATGAAATTTTACACCTACTGCAAAATTGCTCTTTATGCATCCAGTTCTTTGTGTCAAGTACTTTAGTAAAGGATTTTGGCGTCCAATCCCTTACCTACAGTTGTTATACTAAGAAAATCAATAAACGTGGGTACCTTTTGATCCACTGTGAAATCTACAACATCAAAAACTTTTTCTTCCTGCTTAATGGGCTAGCTAAGTAGTTCCTCCACCATTGTAAAAGAATTTTCTTCAACTTTCTTACTTGACTTCACTTCTGGAATGTTGGGTGCACTTTCCTGCTCATATTTTGCATTCACTCCAACCAAGTGTCCTATCTATTTCACTAAATCGTGGGCAGATGCTATAATACTGTCGATGCAAGCATCCATACTATCAAGCCTGGCCTCATTTGCATATATGAAACGATAGAGAAACCATTCCAATCTTGACTCCACTTTTCCTTGAAATGAATGTTCCACTTGTGGGGTCAAGTTTGAGATAGAGGCCTCTTCCACTTGAATGTGATATTCTGATGTGATTTTATCCCTCTCCAATAGATCTATTAATCTGGCTTCCTGGGATGTGGAGATGGCCCTCATTAGTAACTCCCTTAATCTCGATTCTTCTTCCTACTATTGGTGCTAACTCTGTGGAGACAGCTCAAAGAATCAATAGTTACAGCTCATATGGTACTCATAAGACATCCACTTAGCTTGTCTTGCATCAACCAAAACCAAGAAATTGTCGTACCACTAGTAGTCAAGCTACTCCTACCTATCTATGTCCGTGCCTACCTGTGATCACAAAAGACAACTGTGTGAATAACCAGAACTCAAAAAAGATAAAAGGAAGAAAAAGAACAAAGAAAAGGATTAAAATATAGTCTACAATAATCAACATTAAAAGCCCTAGTACTAACAAACTACATTCCCCAACAACAGCGCCAAAAACTTGTTACAGTCTAAACAACTTATCATTTTAATCAATTTAATCCTAGACCAACCAAATCCAAGCGTACCTTATCAACAAGTAGTACCAAACGACTAGAAATAGAGTATCATTCTCCCTAGAAATTTGAGAGTAACACTAGGCCAATTAATGTTTAATTATCTAGAAAACTCTAAAAGGATTGATTAAATAAGAATAAACAAGAAACAACAAATATAAAAACAAACAATGAAAACAAAAATAAAAAAACTCAATCTAAACATAAGCTAAAGGAATAAGAGTTTAATAAATGATAAATTAGCCAGGTCTTCGAATTCAATAGGTTAAGCAAACAAGAAACATAACGTTGGATAGATTTAGGGCCTACGTCGCTAACGCATGACATAACCAATGATCATAGAAATATCTTTTCTCTTTTAAACTCAATCTATATATTTTGATCTAATAGATGAATTAGAGTAAAAGGGATTAATCTCAAGACACAAAAAATTAAGTTTGATAATCTTAGGAATCCTCACAAAAGACTCTAGAGCTTATTCAACACCTAAATTCAATTGTGTTACCTAATTAATCATCCAATAATTAAAAGCCTATGGTTTTGGCTTTTATATGCTGATGAAAGGCTATTTAGGGCTTTGTAATTGATGCTGTGTCATTTTATTGGATGAAAGGCCAATGTGCTGTCGTATTCCAGAAAAAGTAAGGCCTCCAATATGTTGCCACCTGTCCTTATAAAGTTGTCTTTGTTTATTTATTGTTGTTGCTGTTTATGCCCTGGAAGACTTTTGAATATGGTCCCATCTTGACATTAAGCTTATAAAGCTTTCTTCTTGCCTTGACAAGTGCCCTCTCCTTTAAAGCCAAAGACCATGTTGCTAAAAAGCTCCTAGAAACCCTTCTATAAATTGTTACAGTTGCAAATGTTGACCAAGACACCAAGACCAAGGAAATTTTGTCCTCTTGCCCACCAATGTGCTACCATTTTGAAGCTTTGGTAGGCTATCCATTTGATGTCATTTCATGATTTAAAGGAGGGCTAGAGCTATTGCGTTTTGGTCTCCAAAGGAAGACCTCAAGGGTTGCCATTTTTGCTATGACCTTACATCCTTACACGCCACTTTAAGCTACATTTTAAGCCTAGATGAATTCTATCCAGAGTTGCTCCAAGTGGCTGTGTGAATTGGATGAACTCACAAGTTCTTAAACATAACTCCAAGTTGCGTTTTATAGCTTGCTTTTATTTTTTAATTCTTTCTTTCAACATTGAAATAATCTTTGGCTTTTTGCTTCATTTTCTTCCAAATCCAGCATGTACCCATTTAATTAAATGTCATATGATTTTTCTCCAATTTACTCCAAATCTAACTTGTACTTGAAATTAACACAATTAACTCTTAATTGATGCAATTGAAAAATTAAATGGTCAAAAGTATAGCAATTTATGCATCTAAAACCAATGTAAAATGCACATTAATAGCTCCAAAGTGTCAGGGAGGTGGAACTGCATTACTTCGTCATTCAATTCCAAGGTCCACTCTCTGATATGCACATTTCCTTTCTCCCAAGATGGTCTCTGTAATAATATCACCAAAGGGTGTGGAGACCCTTCATCCTTCTTTCCACCTTCAACCTCTAACTTGCTATCCCATAGCTCTTCTAAAAACTACACTTCTTATAGCTCTTGTTTGCTCCTCTTCTCTTCTTCTTCCTCTTTCTTTAAACCAGTAGGAAAAGAAAGAGAAATCCGATTAGCAATAATATGAAAGGTGTCACTTAACTTAGGAGGTTTCACCCTCATTCTTGTCTCGAATTATCACCTCTTCCTCTCTTAGTTGCTGTTGCTCTTATACTTCAGCTCTTAGGTTCTCTTATTATCCTCCACACTCTAATGAAACTTTACACACCTCCTTCTCTGATGCTCCCTCAGGTTGGCTAAGCATGTTTATAGACACTTAAGCTTTGATGCTTTGAACCACCTCTGCTAGATGGCTCAATTCTTCTTCCAAGGTATTCAAGCTCCTCTTCGTTTCCTGCTAAAAATAAATAGTTCCTGTCATCAAGCTTTGTACGATCTCCTCCAAAGATATCCCATCAAATTGTGGTGGTAATGGTGGAGGTGGAGGAATGGGCTAGAAATGCCACTAGTCTTGGTAATAGCACAGTGGAGAATCAAACCTGTATTGCTGTTCTTGCAAAATAAGACAAATACAAGCAAGGTTACCCAAAATTGAGCAAAGCTCACATACCTTAGCTTGTTCTTTATCCACTAGTACTTGTGCAGCTAAGGATGTGAAATTCACCATTTGATGCTCCAACTTGGAAGTAGCAAGATATTGAAACTCATAATCATAATAAGGATGGTAAGAAAAATCTGAAGTAAAAGCATACTAATAATAAGCCATTCCACTTAAAGATTCTCAAATTATGAAAAAAAATAAGAAACTAAAAAAAATAAAAGACAAGATGACAAAAATGAATAAAAAAACCAAAAGAAAAGACAATATAAGAAATAGTTAAAACACAAGTGCCAACTCCCTGGTAAAGGAACAAAAAATTTAGTAAAAGCTATTGTGAGCTCACCAAATAATAAAAGACCTAACTAGTCCTAACTATGTAGCTAGGGCAAGTTAGGTTCGATCCCACAGATAACTAGTTGTGTTTTTAAGCTATTCCTAAAGTTTCGCTAAAATTAAAAAAAAAACGCAAAGCAAAGATAAACTCCTAGAATTGAGAGACATTGAAACCAAACAAAAAGAAAATTAACAAACACAAATGGTACCCAAGAAAGGCAGCGCTACTGAAGTTCATAATGAGCAAGATGATTGATTGCTACAATAAGGGTAACTGGTTGGCATTTGTGCATAGATGATAGAAAATTAAATGACACAACTAAAGTGACATAACTAAAAAGGATTACTAAAGAGTTTCTCCTTGATTTCTATGATAATTCTAAGCTTTATAAGGAAAGAACAAAAAAATGGCATGAAAAAAATAAAAATCATTGGTGATAAAGTTTTAATTTATAATTCTCAATTAAATCTCTTTCCAATATGGTTTGGTCCCTCTAATGTTCTTAATGTTTATCCTTACGGACCCATTAAGGTTTTTAATGGCTAATCTACGTTTAAGGTTAATAGACAAAAGGACAAGTTATATTTGCCAAATAAGGTTGAGAAAAACGTTGAAGCTCTTTCTCTCTTTTATCATCATTAGATTAGGTTTTGATCATTTAGATTATTAGTAATCAAACAACCATTTAGGTCACTATACAGTTCTTATTTGTGGTTTTTAAAGGCACACAAGGTCAGATTACTGCCTTATCATCCTAAAACCTTAGCAACTACCTAAAGCAATTGTAAAAGGGCCTTAAAATGTAGAAGAAGCAAATTTTTACAGATTTGATAGGAGATTTTCAGCTTATTATACTTAGGTCAAGTTTTAGTTTAGGTTTTATTTTTATTTTTTTCCTTCTTGCTTTTTACTAGTGCATTTGAGTTTTCAAAGCCTTTAAAGTGCATTAAAGATTGGGATTTCAATGGGTTGGACCAATTCGATCGTATTTATCATTCCTTATATCTTATTTTATAGTGACTCTTGTTTTTTATCAATGGATATGTATGTTCTTATCTTATTCTTGTTTTCACTGTTGAATGTTTGTGCTTAAATTATGATAATTAGGGTTAGGAATTGATGGGTTTTGTTCGATTAGAAGATTTTTATCTAATTAAAGTGCTTAAATTATATGATTAATGGATCCATGACCATTAGTTTTAATCATTGGAAGACTAATTAGATAACATAATTAAAGTTAGGTGTGGATCAAGCCCTAAAGTCTTTTGTGAGACCTTTTAGATCTAATGACCCTAGGTTTAATGATTTTAAGATCAATGCCTTTTATTCCAATTTTGTTATGGACTAAATAGATAAATTTAGTTTAAATGGGTAAAGATATTTCCATGACCATTTATCTTGTTTTCATGATGAATGCCCTTAATATAACCAATGATTTTGTTTATTTGGTTTCCCATTGAATTCCAAAACCTTAGTTATGTTATCTTTCATTAGACCCTTATTTCATTAGCTAATGTTTAAATTGAACTTTGTTTATTTTTATTTTTATGTTACTTTTTATTTCTTTTTATAATTCAAATTTAATCCATCTGGATAATTAATATTAATTGACCTATTATTACACTTAGATTCCTAAGTAGATAATCCTCAGTTTCTTATCATTTTATACTACTTGTTTACAAGGTGCACTTGCCTTTGATTAGTCTAAGATTTGATTAATGAAAATTATAGTATAGATAGACCACAATAAGGACCCATAGTCATGGGTCTGGGTTGTGATATCTTTGGTTAAGATATCATAACCATAGGTCTATGCTAGGTGTCTTCTCCTAGGCCTTGGGTCTCTTAACAACTCTTGTGCCTCTTCGCATTTTCTACTCTATCTCCTATTGCACCCCTTCGATAGCCTTGAAATTTGATATAAAGGTTCCTAACAATTTGACTTTCAAAATTGCGCATAATGCTTCATTAATATCACCTGTACCAAAATTAATGTTTCTTTGAGCTTCTCTTGTTCCTTTTGATGCATCCTACACAACTTGTCATATGATTTTGAAAATTGTTGTTCAACTTCAAAACATGATGATCTAAGTCCACAAATTAATTCTACAACTATTCTAGTTCCAAAAGTGCCTCAAAATGCTCACCAAGTCCTATAAAAGACAAAAAAATCATTTAAAGCAACTTAGATAACAACTTATTCAAGAATAAATTAAATATGTGCATAAATCATATAGAATTAACCCTTAAACCTAAGATTATCAATATAAAAACATGCTTAAAAGATATATAAATAATATGCAATCAAATACCCTCCACATAATTTATGGCTTGTCTTTAAGCAATGACTTAAACCTCCACTTAAAATGAAATCAATCAAAATTTAAGAAGTTACTACGTAAAAAAAATCAATCAATTTTTTGGATCTAGTTTACATATCATAGCCATTTTCATGAAAAAAAACTTGGTTAAAACACATGTGTTCAAACAATTAGTAATTAAAAAGCCTAAAATACACATTATCAAACATCTATATAGTTCCATATGGATATTTACGTAGATTGGTTCAAGGAGATCATTACTAATGCAAAGTATAACTCAATATATAATTTTTAGAACAATTTTTGGGTTTTACGTTGTCTTTTAATGTAAAGGATAACATTTTGTCATAAATGTCCCCTACTCTCCCACCTTTTTCATGGCATAAAGCCAATTGAGTGAGTGATTGCTAACTTAATTTAAACACAAATATACTCTTTTTTAGTTGAAAACCATCCTATTCCAAATTCTCACAATAGTCCATACGCAACTATATTTGACAATTGATATTGAACACAAAAAATTCCTAATATCATAAACAAGTCACACAAAAAACAAAAGATGAAAATAAAAATTTTGGGTCCAAAATCAGTCAAGAACTACTCGTTAATGGCCTCATTAAGAACATTGATGAAATTAAAACACTATAATCAAAATTCAATTCTTAATCTCAGTCATTAGAAATGGAATATTCAATTTTAGTTGGACCCCTAATATATTAAGTGTGATAATATGATAAACCATGTCATATTCATCTCCCTTTACACTTAAACTAAAATTTTCTCAATTTCAACGACCTAACATAAATAAAGTGAATGAAAAGTGATGGACGATAAGTAAAGCAACCCTCCCTTGGATAATGAAGATCATAGTAATGTATGATGATGAAACCTTAAAGTTGTATCCATATAGTAGAAGTTGATGATGCAAAGCATGTAATGGAGACTTGAAGAATAATGTTAAGGCATAGGTTAGTTAAAAGATTAGAACAAGATAGGGCAAAAAATAAAAAATAAAAACAGACAAAAAGTAAAATAAAATAAGTTCTAAAAAAGCTACTACCAGTAATTGTTTGTTTAACATCATTAACTAGAAGATCTTGTTAGATCCTATATATTATCTGTTGTGTAAAGTGTATAAATGTTGATCACTCAAGTGTTAAACTCATCCCATTTGTATGATTTGAGTTTATGGTCATTAATCTTGAAAGTTCCCTTCTCTAGATGTGAATCTTGACTATACCGTAAGGAAAAACTTTGCTAACAACAAAAGGTCCAAACCATCTAGACTTTAACCTACCTGGAAACTACTAAAGTCATAAATTGAATACGATGAATTGATTTCCCATTTTGAATTATTTCTATTTTTTAATGTGTTAATCATGTTATCTCTTTTCCTTTTTACTTACAAGTCCCATAATTCTCATAAGCTGCTAGGTGCCATTCATCGAGTTTGATGAGTTAGAGCAAGAACCTGGGACTTGCACTTTCTAAGTGATAATTAATGGACTCAGTTTCCCAATATGCTTTATGCTTGATGTCTTATGTGCCTATCTAATTTTTGAAAGATAAATAACCAAGACTATACTAAATAATGTCATAACAAGTAAAAAGGCAACTATACCTATCTAATTTAATATAACTAGGATGTGTCGAAGTGTCAAATCATAAGAACTACTATTGTTAGTGAATCCCTATCTAAATCTAGCTAGCCACTCAAAAGTGAAAGGTTGATTTTTTAATTTATGAGTAAAAGAAATAAAAAATTAAAGTAAAATTCCTAAACAAACTTGTAAGAAGAAACAAGCAATGATGGAGGTAGGATTCAGATAATTAATCCCCTAGAATGTGTTTGTAGTCATTAATTTATCTTGCTTTAGATAGAATTCTAGATTTGATCGACTGTAGATTCCCTAATGTTTTATGGTAAATTGAGATGCACAAATGCATGTAATGCATCCCTAGATTCAGCTGTATAAAATTTGGTGCTTAACTGAGCTTATCTTATTCTTTCCTTTGTGCACTCTTCATGGTTTGTCAAGAAATCTTGAAATTTGGTGTGAAACTTCATAACATGCTACTTTAAATCTCCAGACTGATTCCATATATGTTCTTATTCCAAAAGTGTGTTGAAATTTCCACCAAAGTATAAAAAAAATTAAACATAGACCCGTGTTCACAAGGATTTCTCCTTAAAACTAATTAAAAAAACTAAATCAAGCTTAAAATATATGTACATATATATTAAGAGTTATTAAATCACTCATACTTAAGTTATTGCTTATCCTCAAGAAACAACTTAAACATTCACTTAAACAAAAATCAATGAAGAGTTGATATGTAATTGAACATTAAAAAAAATCAAATAATATTCTTGATTAGATTTACAAAGCATAACCCTTTTTATGATAAAAATTTGGCTAGAAACACATTCATTTACAAAGTTAGTAAGAAAGAAACCTTATATGTTCAACATCAAGCATTTATGGTGTTACATATGGATTAACAAGTAAAATTGTTTAAGGGAATTACCACTGATGCAAAATATAACTCAATTTACAAATTGTAAAACAATTTTGAGGTTTCACCTTACTTTTTGACGTGAGGTAAAATATTTTTTTTCATAAATGTCTCTGGTTTCTTGTCTTAGTTACACTTTTTGACTTGTTGGATATGTCATCTAATATTTGGACGTGAAGGTAGATATTTTGTCTTGAACACTCCCTATTGGTCAATTAGATCTCAACAGAAAATGGCTACTAACTACACTCATTCACCTCAACCTTTTAATTGGTATGAAGCTAGCAAAGTGAGTGTTTGCCCATTTAGTTTAAGCACACATATAATTTTTATTCATTAAACACATACCCTATGCCAATTTCATATAATAATTCAAAAGTAACCGCATTCTACAATTGATGTTGAACATAAAATGTGCCTAAAATTTCATGGAAATTAATCAAAAAAAAAATAAGGAAAGAAAAATTTTGGGTTAAAAATCAATCAAAGGCTGGTCAATGCTCTTCTCATTAAGAACTTAAAGGCAATTAAAACAATAAAGTTAAAAGTCAGTTATAAATCTTAATCATTTAAGAAGGAAAAGTCAAGTCATTAGTATTGGACTCATAACAACTTAAGTGTGATGATATATGATCAATTAAAACATTTCAATTCACATTTAATCCCCCCAACACACTTATACCAAAT
>JAOXYD010071955.1:0-12605 GCA_028565735.1 Pinacopodium congolense
CTAGCATTGATAGTTGCAATTATTAAACTAGTGTGGAGCTCAATCATTAACAAAAAAAATCATAAAGCATAAAAAAAGAATAATTCAATACATCAATAATAAAATTGAATTGCAATAAAATCGAAATAACTCACATCGTATGGGATTCTAAAACTCAAGTTTCCTTCATCTAAAAATAAAAATTTAGGCACCAAAGTCCATTTAAGAGAGTTATAGCTAGAAAAAATAAAAGAAGATTCATCAAAAACTTAAAATGATGTCATCGAAGGCTAAAAGCCCTATCCAAAAAAAATCTATAAATCCTTATTAACAAAAAAGTTTCCCAAAATTAGCTAAAAATTATATTTTCAGTTAAGAAACAAATAAATTATTTACTTTAGTTCTAAAAGCGGCCTAATGGAAGCTGATTTCTTAATTTGAATCCATTAGCTTGGTTGCTCTAACCATTATATTCGTCCATGCTTAGTTAGTAACAACGTTTCAGTAATCCTGAAATGTTTTCCATCGTCAAATTTGAATTTCATTTTTCAACTTTATACTTTTAAGATAACATTTTTCTCTAAAAATTTTAAAACCTTTCCACTTGGAAAAAACAATTAATTTTGATAAATTAAACCTAATTTACATATAAAAATATGGACAATGAATACAAAAGCAATAAAAATTGTAATGACTATTAATAACTTTCAACATGAAAGAATGAATTCATGATTACATACAGTAATGTACTTGAAAATTTTATATTATCTTGTTGTGATGATAAATAATATTTAAAAAGTGGTAAATGTAGGATGTAGATGTAGCTTTTCTATGTAACGATGAAAATAATTAGTCCAGGTTAATCTTGTTTAATTTATTTAAAGTAGAAAAGTGAAGTTACAAGATTATTTAATGCGAGCATCCATTTAACTATTCCAAAGTTGTTAAATATTATGTTACATGGTGAAAGCATTTGACTTGTGCATAGCTTGAATGCCTAGAAGATGGATTAGGTGAATTTAATGGGATGCAGGTAATTCCTTCCTATATAGAAATTCACAATCCATTAGAAATTTTATTATTAGTTATTCCTATGATTCAAATAGACAGAGTTTATGTAGCAATAAAAGGTGACCATTTAGAGAAGATACGGGTCAAAAAGGTTAGATAGATTGTAGGGACCCCTAATGAAACCAAATGTATGTGCTTACATGCAAACAAGGTGAAGCTGGATTCACTTTAAAGGAAGCATAAGGAAGTATAATAATGAGAAATTGTAGGTTTTAGAATAAAAAAAGACTTTTTAAAGGAACTTCCTTTGGCATCAATAAGGCATATCCTCTATCCTAACGCATCCTACTATATTAACATGCATCTACAAAATATTGTAATCAATGTTAATAAGCATGAGAAGTTGACTTGGGGTCATTTAGTTTTAAATCATCTATGTATGCACATTCATAAATTTCATGAAACTGTAAAGAATTAAAGTTTTGTACCTTAAATAGGTAGTTGCATTTTAATGGTCAGTTATTATGTAAGTTGTTTATGGAATCTAAGAGGAACTTTAAAGAAAGGCAAATTAAACCTCACAAAACAAACTAAATAACTTAAAACAAAAATGAAACTACTTGATGGACTTAACAGGAACAAAAGGAAAGAGACTAAAAACAACTAAAGCTTAAAAACTTGATTAAGAACACACTAAATAAAAACAAATTAAGCAAACTAATGCCAAAAGGAATTCAAACTAAGCAAGGTGAAACTTGAAACTTAAAAACCTTAAAAGAAACCTAATAAAAGACTAGTAAATTAAAACTTAAAAAACACCCAAACAAAAAACTAAGCAAACAAACAAAAACAAAAGGACACACACACATTCTTAAATACTTAAAAGATTAGACTTAGCTTTGTAAAGGTTTGAAAGTAAAAGAGTTTCAAATGATTCCTTAGTCATACAAGGTAAATATAATTTAGTCATTTATCTATTAACTTTAAAAGCAGATTGGCTACGATAGAAACCTCAATGGTACCATATAGATAAACATTAAGAACATCATAAGAACTAGTTTTTTGGGTTGCATTTTTTTATGAAACAACTTCATAAATTAAAAATTTTTCACTAATCTTAATTTCGTTAGGAATAATGTTCTTATCATTCCATTTCTTGATTCTTTCCTTATAAAGCTAATAATTGCCTTATAAATTGGTAAGCTTAATGTAAGATACCAATCCATAAAATACCTAACTAGACCTAACTATGTAGCTAAGGTGAGTCAAGGTCGAATCCTCAAGGAATTGGGATAAGCTAAAGCTATTTTAATGTTGATTAAAAAGAAAAAGAGAACAAAACCCATGAATGTAAAGACATTAAAACTAAACACTAAAGAATTAAAGAAACTAAAGCATACAAATAAGAAGCGAATAATAAATACAAAAGCTAGGTGGAAATTAAATCTAGGATCTTAAACTTACAATTGATCCTCAAAAAAAGATAAGTTGCGATTAGTCTAAGATGCTAACCTATAGGTTTGAACAAGCTTTCAAGCCCTCAGTTCCTCAAAATTTAGATATACATGATACAAAACCAAACCTAACCATGAGGCAACTTAGAATAAGCTCTCCAGATTTAATGACGCGATTGCATTAACAAACTTGGCAATGACTAGGCTAAGCCACAATTTTAGAAGCTCGAATTGTCTTAGAGATTTGGAATTCTAGGCTAAATTGATTAAGTTTACTTACAAATTCAATTAGCCTATTGCTACTTATGAAAATCACTAGGACTATTATGTATCAGAAGTTTAATCCTAGCAATAGAACTAGAAATTATACCTAAGATGACCAATCCTATGAATAAATCCCTAATTCATTTCGTTAATTCGGAATCCCAATTCATCCTTTACCTAAATCACAAACCCACTCAATTCTATTTCCATTCTCATGATTATAAAGTTAATACGCCATTAATATCTTCCAAACCAAGACTAAACTAACTAATCATAATTAAATTAATCCAAAATAAAAATTAAATAAACATAAAACAAAATTAATTAATTTAAACCAAAGTAAAAATTTTAAAAATACCAATTGAGAAACATAAATTGACATCTAAATTAACATATACTCTAATTAACTAAGCGATTACTTAATTACCTAAAACCTAATTAAATAAAACTTAAACTAACTTTCTAAACAAAAATTACAGCAATTAAAAATTCAAGAAAATTGACCTTTAATGATTAAAACCATAACAACAAGAACAAATATTAATTATCAAACATAAATTAATTAAATTAAAGAACTAAAATTAAGGCATTCAGACAAGACATAGATAAACAATTGAAAATGAAAATTAACTAGCAAAACAAGCATTCAGACATGAAGACAAGAACAAGAGAAAATGAAAAAGAGATGATTGAAATAACAAGCAAAAAGCATTGGCTGAACGTTGCATGAATTTCCTATGAGTAAGGAAGCTTCAAACTTCAAACCTTTATCCACCAAAGAAGTTACAACCGCACCAACCAAGCTTTAAAAAGAGCACCAATGCTGTCACATTGCCCAAATTTTAGGGAGAGAGCTCATATTTTTTTTTACCCTCCAACATGTTGCTCTCCCCCTTTCTACCTTTTGGATTACAGCTGCTAATCACTTGACCAAGGAAGCTCTCCCACCTTTTGGTTATATGTTGTCTGATATTGATGTTAGTGGAGACCTCTAACTTTTGCCACTACAGTCACCTCACTCTTGGAAGAAAACTTTAAATAGCTTGGCCACTCTTTAGGTTAACGTGAGAGTAAGCCATGAATCCTCCATAAAAAATGCTGCATTCCTCCTCCCATTAAAAAATCCACACGTTGTCGTATCATCTTAATTTGATTAAATTTTTTTGATTTTCTCCTAGGTGACATAATGTTTAAGTTTAATGGCCCTTCCTCAACACATGAAGCTGTCGTTTTTTCCAAGAAGTAGAACGGTACTCTATTGCTTTCAATTGTGCTGCATTTTGGAGTGGAAAGCAAACTTCCATGAGTTGCTGTCTAATGTAAGGAAGAGTTTCATTTTTCATGTTATTTAATTGGCCATGCTGTGCATTTTAAAGCCTAGACAAGAAATTGATGTGGTGATGTTTTGCCCCTCATAAAGTCATATGCTACTAAATTTTTGGACAGTTTAAACTCCTCTTCTGATGCTTCTTTCATTGCCATTTTGATGTATGAAGACAGCTCTTCTTTGAATAACGTTTTGTGCTCCTCTTTAAATGCCACTTTAACTTCCATTTGCTCCATTCTTTCAACGTCTATATGATGCCCTTTTTAATGCCACCTAAGCTGCTTCTTTGGGTAAGTAAGGAAGGCTTCATGTTGTAACATTTTTGGATTGCTAGGAGACCTCCAAAGATGCCACTTAAAGATACCATTGTAGGAGGGAAAGGAAGCTCCAGAAATACTGCATTTTGTGTGATGGAACGCCTTTAAATGTGCTGAATTTTATATGTATAAAGATATCTCCAATTACTTTAAAATTTTCATCATTTATTCCAAATTTTGTATTCCATCATTCAATTTCCGTGTAAAATCAATAAGAATACAAAAGGAGCAATTTAACACAAAAATAGGAATGAATTCCAATGAAATATCATATAAAAGTATAACAAAATTAATTCCTATCAAATACTCGCACACTTAAACCATTACTTATCCTCAAGAAATGATTTTAACACTTCACTCAAACAATCTCAATCTAAAGTTTCAAGTTAATTGAGTACAAACAAAAATCAATTAATAAATTTCATCAAGTTTTCAAATCTTAATTCTTCTATACAAAAACTTGGTTAATCCCATGCAAACACATAAAATTAGTAAAAAGCAATGCATATGAATAATACTAAATGTTCAAGTCATTTTGCATACAACATCACATAATTATAGTCAAGAGTGTTTAAGATGACTAAGTACAAATAAAACAACCAAATACACATGAGAAAGCAATACAATACGGGATCTGAACAATTCTCATTTGATGCGTCATCTAACTTTTTAACATGAAGACAAACACTTTATCATGAACACCTCTAGTTACTAGGCTAGATCACCATCCCAAATGTCTTTTACCATCACTCTTAACTTCTACCTTCAATGGGTTGAAGCCAGTAGAGTGAAGATTGCTCAATACACATAAACACAAAAAAAATAATGACTTTTATTCCTTAACGAAAAAAGATGATTTTCGCTCAATAACTCTAATACAACAATGAATTTCTCTTTTTTTCATTTTCTTTTATCTATTTTTTCTTTTTCTCTATTTTTCTTCATTTTTTCTTTTCACTTTTTTTGACAAGTCATTTCCAACATCCCATACCATCCCATTCCACATTTCTTTGAAAATTTATACAATATGTACTTCAACATCGAATATTATACAAATGGATCTCTAACACATCCAAACACTCCAGAGAAAAAGAAAAAAAAAACTTAAGTGTTAGAAATCAATCTTGTTCAATCATTTTTCACTAAATTAAAAGCATAAATTGCCTTTAAATACCATAATTAATAATCAACTAAAGACCAAGATCATTTGAATCTATCATATTAAAATTATAATTATCAAACTCACAATAATTCTAGTGTGCAAAAATTATCAACTTTGTACCACCCCCACACTTATAATGGACATTGTCCTCAATGTCCTAAAAAATAATGAAAACACATGCAAGGGGTTAGGAATGGAGGTGTTGCCCCGAATCGAAGAAAACCAATGTAGCTTGAATTGAAAGATTGTATCTTGAAACCAAGATAGCATCTTTGAAGTGAAAGATTGCAGCTTTCTTCTCGAAGGTGTATAAATAAAACAAACCAAGAAAAAAAATAAAACAAGTAAAGCAAACAATCAAAAGATATGTATAAAAGAGAAAAAACACAAAAGAAGGGATACAGATGGAGTGCCTTCAATCATGCGCTTAGTTAAAGTCATAAGCTTGACCTTTGACATGTTTAATGTCATCCATTGTCGAATGGTGCTTGAGCCCAATAGGAAGCATGCTCAATGTCTTATGTGAGTTTGAAATAGCTTCCATGAAAGTGAGTTTATAACTAACACGATGCCTCACAGCTTCAGGGAGGTAGAATCGAATTGTGTCCTCATCATGCTCTAATGTCCACTCCCCTTTCTGGGTATCGACTTTCTCCCAGGATAACCTCCGCAATGGTAAAAGTAATTATCATGAAATCTCATCATCCTGCTTATCATCCTTCAACTCTAACTTGCTCATGTATAACTCTTCCAAGCATTCGTTCTATTTTAACTCCTCTCTCTCCTGATCCTCTTGGTTTTCTTGCTCGCTCTTCTTCTTTTCTTCTTCCTTCTTATTCTTTATCCTATTAGGAAAAGGAATAGAAATGAAGTCAGTAATACTAAGAGAAGCATTACTTACCCTAACAAGTTTATCGTCCTCCTTCTCTTCCAAAAACATTTCCTTTTCCTCAATTGGTTCCTCTTGCTCTTCTTCTTCTTCTTCTTAATTCAACCTATGTGAAAAAGGTCTAAAAATGCAGTCAGCAATAATAAATGAACTACTACTGACCTGAGGCGATTCGGCATGCTCTATCTCATCTAAGCACATGTCCATTTCCTCAACGCCCTCCTCTTTCTCCTACTATTCTCCACCCTCTAGTGGAAGATCACATACCACCTCGCCATGGTCTTCCTCTGGTTCGCTATGAATGCTTTTAGAGACTTTAATTTCTATGCTCTAAATCACGTCATCCAATTGGCTTACTTGATCTTCCAAGTCCTTCATGCCACTCTTAGTTTCCTTATAGAAGTTAAGAGTGCTCGTAGCCAAACTCTCTATGATCACATCCATTGACTTACCATTAGCTTGTGGTGGTAAGGTTGGAGGTGGGGTCATGGGCTGGGTAGGGGATTGGCTTTCATAGCAAAATGGCGGAGAACTAAATCCATGTTGGTTGCTCCCATCTAAATAGTAAGGGTAATCCTCCTACTTCGAATGGTAACTCTAAGTGTAAGGATCATACCAATCTTGTTGGCACTCTTGGAAATCTTCCACTCCATAGAATGAATGCTCAGCCTACAAGGAAGCACATATATCACTAGAATCGCCTGAAAGTGAAAAAATATCACATACCTTAGTCCAGATGGTATCTATCATAACTTGAGCAACTAATGGTGTGAGCTTTGTTACCTGTTGTTTCAACCTTAAGAGAACAATAACACCAAAATCATCGTCATAATAATTAACGGAAGAAGGATCATAATAAAAAGAATGCTGGAAAGAAGCCATTACTTGAAAAAGCTATTAAAAAAAAGAGATAAAAGAAGATAAAAGATCAACAAAAAAAAGGACAAAACAAGAAATAACAATTAACATACTCTAACTCCCTGGCAACAATGCCAAAAATTTAGTAAGTTTGACATAGGCTACCAAATAATAAAACACCTAACTAGACCTAACTAAGTAGCCAGGGTCAGTTAGGGGGAAATCCTCAAGGAGCTAGGGTACGCTAAACCTATTTTAATGTTGCTTAAATTGAAAAGGAAAACAAAATCCCTAAATGCAAAGAAATTAAAACTAAACACTAAATATTATTAAAGAAACTTAAGAAAACAAACAAGAAGAGAACAGCAAATACGAAAGCTACGTGGAAGATAAATCTAGGATTCTAGACTTATAATTGATCATAAAAAAAAATAAGTTGTGATTAGTCTACGACTCTACCCTATAGGTTCGAACAAGCTTTCAAACCCTTAATTCCTCCAAACTTAGATACGTCCTGTATGATAGAAAACCTACCATTAACCATGATGCAACCTAGAATAAGGCCTCTAAATTTAATGATGTGATAGCATTAAAAAACCAAGGAATGACTAGCCTAAGCCACAATCTCGCAAGCTCGAATTATGTAAGTCAAAAAATTGGAATTCTACGCTAAGTTGATTAAGTTCACTAATAAATTTAATTAACCTATTACTGCCTATGGAAATCATTACTACTATTACATATTACAAGTTCAATCTTAGAAATCGAATTAGAAATTATACCTAGAATGGTCGATCCTATTAATAAATCCCTATTTGATGTCATTAATTCAGAATCCCAATTCAACCTTTACCAAAATCAGAAACTCACTCCATTATATTTTCGTTCTCACAATTATGAATTTAATATCTCATTAATATCTTCCAACACAAGACTAAACTAGCTAAACATAATTAAATTAAGCAAAATAAAAGTTATATAAACAGTAAAAAATTAATTAAACTAAACCAAAGATAGAAAATTAAACACACCAAATAAAAAACACATATTGAGATCTAAATTAACACAAACACTAATTAACTAGGCTATTACTTAATTAACTAAAACCTAATTAAAAAACTTTTCAAATTAAGATATTATTCAGTGGCATTTCATGTCTTTTGGAAATGTTTCCAACTCTTTGACAAATATCATAACATTTTACCTAGTAAAATGCGTATTATACAAATCTGTATGTTGTTCTAGTTTTCTGAATCTTGATTATACAACTTTATATGTTGTTCTAGTTTTTCTAAAGTGTGCTCCTACTAACATAGAATGACACTGACTTAAAATAGAAGGAACTTATTCAGAAGGAATGCATTTCCTTATTATACAATCAGCACAAATCTTGTATAAAAATTGATCATACCATAAAAATCACTTAACATTAGATAGGAATTTCTTCCTTTAGTGATATGAAAATTCATGAAAAATAATATTGTTAGTAAAACAATTAACATATTCAACATACCATGGCAACTTTTCTTTTACAGCTAGCATTGCTCCACTAAAAACACTTCCGTAATATCTTCAATTTTGCCTTTTTTACAACTACCTCACTTAATCGCTAAAGCTAATCGTTAATAAAAATTTTAGAACCTAGGTTGTACTTTATTTCAATATTAAACTCTTGCAACAAAAGGACTTATCTAATGAAGCATGGCTTTGCATAAGACTTATTCATCAGATATTTTAAATTTGAATGGTCCATATACAATGTTAGATCCGATGGGATCGAAATTGATGAAGTGAAAAGATGATAATAAATATTTTTTTCTCAGTCTTTGTATAGTTCTTTTGGGGGCATCATTTAATATAAAACTCGCATAACAAATGAAAAGAAACATTTTATTCTTCCTTTGCACCAGAACTACCCTAATTACAAAATGACTTATGTCGCACATTAATTTAAAAGGTGGGGACCAATCTTGTGTAACTTGGATTAATGAACTAGTAAGCTTTTCCTTTAATAACTTAAAAAAAAACATGCATTTATAAATAAATTCAAAAGTAGCATCCTTGATCAAAAGATCAGTAAGTGACTTTGTGATTTTAGAAAAATCCAAAATTAAATCTCTAGTGTAAGCCAGCATGGCCTAGAAAATTCCTAGCCACTTGAACTATGAACTAAATTTTGAGGTTGGAGTTGAGTGATTAGATCTATACTTGGTTAGATCTGCTTCAATTCCCTTATTAGGAAATTTGTGACCAAGTACAATGCATTCTTGAACCATAAGATGACACTTTTCCCAATTTAACACCAAATTTGTCTCCTTGCATCTCATAAGCACCTTTTCTAAATTTTATAAGCATAAATCAAATGATGTGTCAAATACTAAAAAAATATCCATAAATACATTGATGCAGGATTCAATCATATATGAACATATTGCAATCATATGGTGTTGAAAGGTGGCAAGGGTATTGCATAAGCCAAAAGACATCGGTCCATAAGCAAACAGATCATAGAGATAGGTAAAGGTTGTTTTTCTTTTAATCTTTAGGGGCTAAAAAATTAGAAAATATCCATTATACCCATCTACCATGAAGACTATGCTCCACCAGTCGTTCGAAAACTTTATCAATGAAAGACAATTGGAAGTGATTCCTTGAAGGGACATCATTTATTTTTCAGTAATTGATATATATGTGCCATCCAATTACCTTTCATATTGTTATTAATTGATTTTGATCATTTTGAGCTATAGTAGTGTTGCATTTCTCTGATAACACTTAAACTAAGTTGATCCAAGCTGAATTATAAATAGGAAAAATTATTCTAACACTAAAAAATTTCACTTCTTCATTCTTCACCACTTTTTTCATATTCGAGTTCAATCTTCATTATGGTTGGACTAAAGGCTTACCTCCTCCATCCATAAAAATTTCATGCATACAAATTGAAGGATTTAATCCTTTCATGCTAGTAATAGTACAACCAATGGCTCTTACATGATCTCACAAGACTCTAAATAAACTATCCTTTAGACTTTTAGTTAAAGATGGTGAAACAATGTAGGAAAATGCGATAGATGACTTAGAAATGGATACTTTAAATGTGAAAGAAGAGCCTTGAGTTCTACTTCTAGTGGCTTCTCTATTAAGTAAAGGTTTAATTGGCCTATCTAAAAGTTCATACTTCTTAGATTAAGGCCAACTCAAGAATACTTTCATGCTTCCAAAACACTTAGAATATCACTAATATCTTTCTCATCTACTATATAAACTGAGAATGAGTTCAAACCGTTTGTAAAGGATCAGAACATAACACAACAGAAGGGTCACTCTTGAAATTTTTAACTCTAATAAGGTTTCAACGGTCATAATCTATTGGGTGTTGCATCACCATGAAAAAATCAAATTTTATTTCTTCATCTTGAAGTTTCAAAATTAAATTTCTACCCTGCATGTTAAGTAATACCCTGACGATAGTTATAAATGTTCATCCAAGAATAATAGGTACCTTACTATCTTCTTCCACATCCAACACTTAGAAACCAACATGGAAAATGAACTTATGAACATTAACCAATACATCTTCTATGGTCCCTCGTTAGTATGCAATAGAACGATCTGTCAATTGCAATGAAACTTTGCATTTTTTTGGTTCTTGCATTCCTAACTTCTTAAAGATAGACAAGGGCATAATATTAATGCTTACATATTGGTCCATCAATGCCCTATCTATTTGCAAGTTATCTATGGTACAGAAATTGTAAAACTACATGAGTCCTTATGCTTAAACATTGTAAAACATTCTTCACTTAGCCTCACAATTTAATTATCTTCAAATTTCCTCCTCTTTGATAAAATTCCATGTCATTTAAAAACTCGGCATAGCTTTGCATTAATTCTATGATTTCAACAAATGAGATATTAATATGCAATTTCTTACGCACTTCCAAAATTTTATCTAAAATTAAATTATTAAGCCTTTGAGAGTAAGGAATTTAAGGCTTATATGGCTGGATATATAGTTCATCAGAAAGCCTACAAGATTGGTTCTGACTCTTACTCTCAATTTCCTTTCGCTTTTCCTTTCATTGCTTCCACCAGTATTTTGTCTTTATTTTCATTTTCTTCCTTCTTTTTATTTTCTATTTTACTACATTCCACGTCTTTCCCATTTCTCAGAGTAGTTGTCTTTACATAATCTCTAGGATTGTCCTTAACAATACTAGGTAGCTCACAAAGAAGTTGCTCCTATAAAAGCTGAGCAATTTGGTCATATTAAGTCTCCAGATTCTTAGTTGTAGCTTCATGGTTTTGTAATCTAGACTCATTACTCTTAATAAACATTAAAATAGTATCTTCAAAATATAATTTTTGAAGTGGATATGGGTTAGCTCTAAATCAAAATGATGGGATTCTTTATGGGTTGACTGGGGGATGGTAGCTATTTTGATTGTCATGTCATGAAAAGTTAGGTTGGTCACTTTATCTAAGTACATATCATTCCTTTACCTATTATGGTAAACATATTTAGCTTGTTCAAGCTTTATAGTCAAAGGACTAACTACTTGCGTAGCGACCCGATTCCTACATGTCTATGTTCCTTTTTATTATGTTGTATGATCCCTATTGTAATTGCTATAGCGTGCCACCTTTGTAGAATATTTACTCAGATATTTATCATAATGTTGAGTAGGTATCCTATGAGAGTGGGATGCTACAACTTGGCAATCCAAGGATGCGGGGGAGAAACTACCACATTGTTCACACTCAACTTGGCTCGTAAACGGGCTACTAGTAGCTCCATTAACTAAACTATCTAATTTTTTATTTAAGAGATCCATTTGCTCTACTAAAATAACTTTATCATTTATAACATCTACCCTATATGGCTTCCTAGGATGGAGTTCAAAGTTATATTGAAAACTGTTCAATTTCATCTCTTCTATTAAATTGTAGGCTTCTTCTAGAGTGTTATTCATAAAGCTTCCTCTAGCTACAACATCTATATCACTTTGAGAAGAAGGTATGAGACCAGCATAAAAGATATCCACTTGCTACAGATATTAAATTCATGGCTAGGATACTTGACCAACATTTTCTTGAACCTTTCCTATGGTTCATACAAGCTCTAATTTTTATACTAAAGAAAGGAATTCATTTCAGTTTTCATCTTAGTGATCTTAGCATGTGGAAATGTAAGTCCTATGGCACCCAAGAGGGGGGGGTGAATTGGGTATTAAAAAATTTTAGCAAACTCAAAACTAATAACTTAATTCAATTGGAAAACTAAATGCAATCACTAAACCACAATTCAACCTAATATGGAATGTCAATGCCAATGTCAAAA
>JAOXYD010071966.1:0-12605 GCA_028565735.1 Pinacopodium congolense
TATTGGAAAAAGGATTTAATTAGGCTTAGTACTTTACTGTGGGGAGCTTCAGTTTGTTTATAAAGAAGAAGGATGGTAGGATGAAGTTGTATATTGATTATCGAAAGTTAAACCGGGTAACGGTGAAGAATAAATATCCTTTACTTTAGATTAATGATTTGCTAGATCAATTAAGAGAAGCAGTAGTATTTTCAAATTTTGATTTGAAATTATGATATTGGTAGTTGAGGATAATCGAGCAAAATGTACCTAAAACTGCTTTTCCAATGCAATATGGTCATTGCGAATTTCTAGTGATGCCATTTGGATTCACAATTGCTTTAGCTACCTTTATAACATTAATGAATAGAACTTTTTAAAAGTATCTAAATCAGTTTGTGATTGTATTCATAGATGATATATTAGTATATTCTAAGAGTAGATAGGAGCATGAAAACCATTTAATAATGATAACAAACTCAGAAAAAGAAGCAATTATATGCTAAATTAAGTAACTATGAGTTTTGGACTAATCAAGTAGTGTTCTTGTGACATGTTATGTTTAAAGAGGGTGTGAAACCAAATCTGACAAAGGTGAAGGCAATTATGGAGTGGGAGCCACTAAAAAGTATGACAAAGGTCAAAAGTTTCTTGGGACTAACTAGATATTATAAGAGTTTTGTAAAGGATTTTTCTTTAATAACTAGCCCACTGACAAAATTACTGAAGAATGGAGTTCTTTATCAGTGGACTAATTGGTGCTATGAGAGTTTTAAGGAGTTGAAGAGAAGATTGACATCTAGTCCTATTTTGGAGTTACTAACGAGTAGTAAAGGTTTTGAAGTATGACCAAATGCCTCAAAATTAGGATTAGGGTGTGTATATAGAACGAGAAGGTAATACCTTATGCCTCTCGTCAGTTGAGGACTCATGAGATGAATTACCCTAGACATAATTTGGAGTTAGCAGCTATAATACATGCGTTGAAGATCTGAAGATATTATTTGTATAGAGAGACTTTTCTAGTTCTCATAGTTCATAAAAGCTTAAAATATATATACTAACTTAAAAGGAGTTGAATTTGAGGCTAAGGATATGGATAGAGTTGTTGAAAGATTATGATTGCACCATTAACTATTACCTAGGAAAAGCGAATGTAGTGGCAAATGCCATAAGCAGAAAGAGCTCAAGTGCGTTAATTAATCTGGGTGGAGGTAGTGTGATACTATTAGTGGAGATGTGAGCCTTGGATGTTAAGTTAGAGATTGATAATGTAGCTAGATGAATGGCTACTTTACATACTCGAACTAATTTGAGTGATATGATTGATGAAGTACAAACCCAGGATTTGTACTTACAAAGGATGCTATATAAGATAAAATAAGGAAATAAACCAAAATTTTCAGTGAGAGCAAATAGAGTGATGGTAATAGGGACTCGAGTATGTGTGTTAGAGATAGATGGGTCACAGAATGAAATATTCAAGGAGGCTCACTATGCACTTTATGTGATTCATCCTAGTACAACTAAGATACATTAGAATTTGAGACCTCATTATTAGTGCCAAACCATGACAAAAGATGTGGTAGATTTTGTAGCTAAATGTCTTACTTGTCAATAAGTTAAAGCTGAGTATCAATCTTCAATAGGCAAACTGACACCTTTGTTGATACCATCATGAAAGTAGGAGAGAATTACTATAGATTTTGTGGTACTTCACCTAGAACTCGGTATAAAAATGATTCACTTTGAGTTATTATGGATATATTAAAGAAGTTTGTCCATTTCTTACCAATTCAGTAGACACATTCGTTGGATAAATGAGCTAAATTATATGTGAATGAGATAGTAAGGTTACATAGAGTTCCAGTATTTATAGTTTCAAATTGTGATATACGGGTTACATCTTGATTTTAGGCTAGTTTGCAAATAGAATTGGGTACTAAATTAAATTTGAATACAACTTTTCACCCATAAATAGATGGTCAATAAGAGCACACCATTCAGACATTGGGGGACATGTTGAGAGCCTGTGTACTAAAATTTGAAAGAGATTGGGATTTGTACTTATCTTTGATGGAGTTTGCTTATAATAATTGTTATTATTCTAATATCAGGATGGCATCTTTCGAGGTGTAGTATAGGAGACGATGTAGAGATTCAGTATATTAAGATGTTGAGGGTGCTAGAATATTAGAGGGACCAGAGTTGATTAAAGAGATTGTAGAGAAGAATGAAGTGGTGAAAAAATGTTTAAAAGCTGCTCAGGATAGGCAAAAAAATTATGCAGATCGATATAAATGTGAGATGAAGTATGAAGTAGGTGATAAAGTATTTTTTAGAGTATTACCTTGGAGAAATATAGTGTGGTTTATAAAAAAGGAAAAGTTGAGTCCTAGGTATATTGAACCTTACGAGATTACATATCGTGTTGGCTTATTAGCTTATAAGTTGGCTTTACCCTCGAAGTTATCTCAAATACATAATATTTTTCATGTATTTATGCTGAGACGATATTGGCCAGATCTGAGTCATGTCATACCTGAATCGGAGATTGAAGTAGCGACAAACTTGACATATAAAGAAGAGTCAATTGAAATCAGAGAGAGAGAGAGAAAGAGAGAGAGATTAGACAGTTGAAGATGAGATAAATACCTATAGTACGAGTTTTGTGGAATCATCATCGGTCTATGAGAGAATCCATGTGGGAGGTGGAAGAGGATATGTAATGTCACTACTCTCATCTTTTTGATGATTCAAGTATGCAATTCAATTTCGAGGATGAAATTTTCTTTTATGAGGGAAGAACTATCCAACCCAATAAATAATAAACCCTAAAAACTCAAGCCCAAGACCCCGTCCAAAACCCTCAACCTGACCCAACTTAAACTAAAATATTAGGTTTATTTTCTTTTTTAGTTTCTTCTTCTTCAACCTTGAAAACTGACGGTGGCTTCTTCTCCTTTTTTCTTCTATTTTCTACAGCTTTCTTAAACTATCATCATCCTATTATAATTTTTGTTTTGATTGTGGAAATGTGGGTATAATAGTTTATTTTTTTATGTTGTTATTGAAAGAATAAGGAGTGAAAATGTAAATGCAAAAGGAGAATAAAAATTGCTCAATTAAGGGAGAGTGTTGGGGATGGGAGAAAGAAGTGGAGAGAAGAAGATTAAAAGAAAATATTTTATTTAATAGAAAAGGTTGAGAATCAATTATTAGATGGAAACATTCAACACTTATATTCCTCTTCTTTACTACCTGGTATTTAGAAGTATTCTACTTTAATCAAGTGATATTATAACTTAGTTATGACATTAAAAAATTATTTTAATATCCACAACTCAATAAATTAAATAGGATAATACATATGAGCAAAAAGTGTAATCCTAAGAATTAAAAAGAGTTTTAAATTTATTACTATAAATTTAAGAACATTTATAACTTCTATAAAATTCTTTCATGAAAATTTTTCTTCTTTAAATAATTTTAAAGTCTTTCAAACAACATAGAATAATGATAAAAAAATAAACAATTTTTAACATTGCAAAAACAACATTAAAAAAGACAATGTCTACAAAGTTTTAAATTGAATTAATCACATATACTTTTATAAAATTGTAATCTAATAAGAAGCTTAAAGATATGGTACCTCAAAATACATCATAGTTGAGTGTTTTTTACTTCATTATTTATTTTAGAGTAAGAAAGGTCCAATCTCAATTATTAAAGTAAGAAATTTAATTTTATTAAATATGATGAAAATTTAAAGAACTACCAATTTGTGATCGTTAAAGTAATTATATCCATGTGAGCTTATACTTAAGATGCATTATATTAAATAGTGTCATATATCATAATTTATCATTCAATGTTTTAACTTTATTTAGTTAGTGTATAATAGTCTTATATGTAAATTAATGTCATAGCTAATAATTAGTAGTATAATTTTGAAAAAGTAATACATATTTTTCTTGTTACTTAACAAATGAAAATCATAACGTATTTAATGAAAATTATGGAGAAGAAAGTTTTTTACAACATTTGGCCATTTTTTGAATCTTCAAATTATGATTTTTATAAGTATAAATCCAATATACCAATTTCAAAAACTTAAAATTCTTATGTTGTTTGTTTCTAAAATTTTAAAAATAGAATATAGCTAATAAGAACACAATAATATATAATATCCAAGGAACAATAAACATGCATAAGTGATAGGTTATTAATTTACATATTAATTTGGGATATTTTTGGAGCATATTAGATGGAGTTTATCTTGATTATGGTGTTTTTATATTGTTTTTAAGGTTAGGAAATGTGGAGTCATTTTAGAGAAAAGAAGCTAAAATTGGCTAAATTGGAGAAGAATTGCACAAGGAATTTAAGAAGCCATATTAACATAGACAGCCTTTCTTCCAAGCATAAAACGACAACCAAATGTGTTTAATAACTAAAACGACAGGTTGGGAGGTCTTCCTTTGGAGTAAAACAACCTTCCTTAGACAGCCTTGTATGCAGCAGCCAATGATGTGTAGGAGTAGCTTCTCTTCCTCCAAAATAATGGCAGTTTGGTAGCCCATGGACAACCCTTCTTAAATCCAATACACAACACTTTAGTAAGCTGAAGCAGCCCAAAAACAAAAAACAAAAAACTTGGAGGACGGCTTGAAGAAACGACGCTACTTGGTATTGAAATAAGAAGAGGAGTGCAGCCCTAAAGTCAATACAAATGGCGGCATCATAGTCCTTCTAGGTGGGGACACCAAGCTTATTAAAAAAATTAGTAAAACAATTTAACAAGAGGCCAAAAACAAGACATTCCTAGGACTTTCACGCAACCCTAGCTGTGGATACAAAAAAAACTATTTAGAAACCTCTTCTTTGGAAGGGAGTTGATGGCGGCGATAAGAAGGAGCAAAGGCTATTGGAGGGACGACTTCTCAAGCTCTCCTCGACACCAAACTTTAACTCTCTTTGGTTTGGCATCAATGTGGAGCTTCCTAACGTTTTTTTCTTCCTCTAACCTTCTTCAGTAAGATAAAATTCACGTGTTCTTTCTTTTCAATGGCTTGTAAATTATTTATTTATTCTACTTAGACAATTATATTGAAACCTTGATTCTACATTGATTGTGAGATCGAATAGGTCTTATTGAATTAAATCGTGCATGAATATTTAATTATTTCCTGAATTCAATGGTTTTATGATAGTTTTGGGTATTATTAAATAGATACATATATTTAATAATCCTGAAATAATCTACTGCCAATTAAAACAAATAATCCATAATTGTTTGTTGATTTTAATGAGTGACAATCGACATAATATTATTTTCTCGTTAAGAATTTTATTATGTGTTGTGGAATTAATTAATCTTTGCAATAAACTATCTATTGAGTTTTTTAGTTAGAATTGGATCTTTTTAGATTTTAAGGCTATTAAAATGCTAAATTCTATGAGCTGCCTCTAGGGTTGTTTTTTTATTAGGGAGTAGTTATTCGATCTATTCATGATTGTCGTATAAGATAAGGAAAGATTGGTTATTATAGATTTGTTCTTAATAACTATAACTAATTTATTCATTAATATGTTGAATTACTTTTGTATTAATGATCAATTGTATGAATCAAGGTGTAAATAAATTCCTTTAATTAGAAGTCTGTTTTATTCAATTTCAAATCAATTTATTTTTTTGTTTTTAATATTACGTTTTAACAAAATATCTAACCTTTTTTTTTACTTAATTGTTTAAAAGAGATAAACCACCATTGCCTGAGGAGACGACCTTACTCCACTTTGCTATATTAATATTTTGAGTAGATTAATTATTTTTGGTTGATTTGACGCTCACCAAATTTTGGTGCCATTGCCAGGGAACTAGTGTCAAGGATTTATTTCTTTTAGTTTAATTTTATTTTTAAATTTTTTTCTAGATGATGTCTCGCTCTTCCCGTATAAATGAATTGATTTTTGATCCAGAAGTCGAGAAAACAGCTAAGGTTAACAGAAAAGCAACAAAAAAAAAGAAGATTAATTGTGTGCTTCAACTTTTTATTCTGAAGAATTAGATCATGAGTTTGAAGAACAAAAGATCGAAGAGATGATTGTTGAAGAGCCAATCACTAAAGAAAAGCCAATGGGTGAACGACCATAACAACGAACATTAAGGGAGTTAGCAACTCCTAATGTCAACCAACAACCTTTATACATTGAATTCCCTAATATTAATGCACATTTTGAGCTTAAATCTACTTTGATACACTTATTGCCTACTTTCCATGGACTTATAAGTGAGGATCTGCACAAGCATTTGAAGGAATTCCATGTGATTTGCTCATCCATGAAGCCATAGGGAGTTACTAAAGAGTAGATCAAACTTAGAGCTTTTCCATTTTCATTGACCGACAAAGCCAAGGACTGGCTCTATTATTTACTGTCTAGGTCCATAACCACATGGAATGAACTAAAGAAGCAATTCCTAGAGAAATTCTTCCCGCACTGCAAACATCAGAAAAGATACTTGTGGAATTCAACAATTCAATGGAGAGACATTGTACGAGTATTAGAAGATATTCAAACAACTATAAGTAAGCTATCCTCAGCATCAGATTTTGGACCAGCTACTTATCTAGTACTACTATAAAGGTTTGTTACTAATAGATCAGAATATGATTGATGACGTAAGAGGAGGAGCATTGGTGAAAAAAATCGTAAAAGAAGTGAGAAGTTTGATTTCTCGCATGGCTGTTAATGCACCACAATTTGGGACTCGAAAAGATAGCATCCCACGAATTATTAAACGAATTATTAATGAGGTTAGTATTTCTTCCACTGACCAAAGATTAGATGTCTGACTTCTTTGATGGGAAATTTGGTTAGATGACAAATTCAATAGGTCAAACCATGTGGTAATTGCTCTATAACAGGTCGTGCGACAGACATGTGTCCAACTTTTCAAGAAGACCCCAATGATCAAGTAAATGTCATAAGACAATTTCCAGGACCATTGTAAATGATAAATGATCCTTACTCGAATCACTACAATCCAGGCTGGCGAGATCACCCTAATTTCAGTTATGGCAATAAGCCACTAAGATTTCAGTCACATCTACCTCAAATGAGACCACCAATTTTGCCACCTCAAGCATCATCATCTTCTAAGCTAGGTATGTCTTTGGAAGATATTGTGAAAATTCTGGCTACTAAAACTCAAACTTTTCAACAGGAAATGCTGGCCAGTATCGAAAATTTGGAAAATCAAGTGTCCTAATTAGCCATAGCCATAAGCAAAATGGAAGCTGGAAAAGGCAGGCTCCCTGCTCAAGTAGAAATTAATCTAAGAGAAAACACTAGTGCCATGAAACTTCGAAGCGAAAAAGAGGTGAAAAGCTATATATATAAGGAGAAAGCAACTACAGAGGCTCAGGCTGAAGAGAACAATAACCCTTTAAATGAATCAACAAAGGAGATAAGTAATGAGTCAGTTAACACAAAACCTAAAATTGTGATTCCCCTACCTTTTTCCTATTAGGTTTGCAAAACCAAAGAAAGAAGAGAAGGAAAATGGAATTTTGGAGACTTTTCGCAAAGTTGAAAACAACATGCCTTAACTGGATGCTATTGGTCAAATACCAAGGTATACAAAATTTCTTATGGACATGTGTTTTAAAAAGAAAAGGCATGAGATTAAGGGAAAATTTCTAATTGGTCAAAACGTGTCAGCTGTCATGCAAAGGAAAGTGCCATTAAAGTATGGAGATCCATGTATGTTTTCCATATCATGTATTATTGGCGTAACTACACTAAAAAAGCTATGTTTGATTTAGGATTTTCAATTAATGTTATGCCATTGTCAGCTTATAGTTTTTTGAATTTAGGACTAATGAAGGCAACCAATGTAGTATTTCAACTAGCTGATAGATCCATAATTTATCCTAAACGCATGATTGAAGATATTTCAGTTAAAGCGGATGAATTTATTTTTCCTAATAATTTCTACATTGTGGATACGAGTGATGATGTATCTTTTAATGCTTCTATTATTCTTCTAGGAAGGTCATTCATGAAAACAGCAAAAACTAAGATTGATGTTGATTTGGGTATTTGAACTTTTGAATTTGATGGTAATGCTGTCACTTTTAATATACCAGATGCCATGAAATACCCAGATGACCATGATTCTGTTTTTCATGTTAGCATGATTGATGCTATTATGCAAGAGCATTTTGAAAGTGATTTGGTGTAAGATAAGTTTGAGGTCATTTTGAGGAACAATCTGACAGATGGGGATGCCAAATTGGAAAGTGAGATTGAGCTCAAAGACGCTATTATGTCACTTTCATCCATACCAAAGATAAAATATAGGTCATTGAATAGTTATATTCAATTACCCACTATTTTTGAAAGAATTCTTCCTTTTGTTGAATAGGCTCCTAAGCTCGAGTTGAAACCACAACCTACCATCTCAAGTACGTGTATTTGGACCTTACCAGTCATCATTGCCAATGATTTGACCATGGCGCAAGAGGAGAATTTGATACGAGTACTGAAAAACTACAAATAAACCATTGGTTGGACCATGGCAGATATAAAACGGATCAACCCTTCAGTATATATGCATTGCATTCTCCTCAAACCTGACTCCAAACTAATGAGAGACCATCAACGCAAGTTGAATCCAATAATGAAAGATGTGGTGATGAAGGAAATTTTGTAACTATTAGACTTAGGGATTATCTTCCCTATTTCTGATAGTCAATAGGTAAGTCTCGCGCATGTGGTTCTAACAAAATTTGGCTTTACATTAGTTAAAAATGAAAGTAATGAATTGGTGCCTATGAAATTGCAAACTAGATGTAGGATGTGTATTGATTTTCACAAGTTAAATGCCGTCATAAGGAAGGATCATTTTCCACTCCCTTTATTGATCAAATGCTTGAAAAGTTTGTACGTAAACTAATTTTCTGTTTCTTTGATGAATATTCTGGTTATTATCAAATTGTTGTAGTTCCAAAAGATCAGGCTAAAACAATATTTACTTGTCTATGTAGTACTTTTGCATATCGACGTATGTCGTTTGGATTATGCAATTCCCCTGAAACTTTTCAAAGATGCATGATGAGTCTTTTCTCTAATTTGATTGAAAGCTGTATAGAGATTTTTATGGATGACTTATTGTTTATGGAGATTCTCTTAATCATTGTCTTGATAACTTGTCTAAGGTTTTGCAACGTTGCATTGACACCAACCTTATTCTTAATTATGAAATATGTCATTTTATAGTTAAAGAATGAATAGTATTGGGTCATATAGTTTCAGTAAGGAGTATTGGGGTAAATAAGGCCAAAGTTGATTTATTACAAATTTACCACATCCTACTAATGTTAGGGAGGTTCGTAGTTGTCTTGATCATGCAAGTTTCTATCAGAGATTCATAAAAGATTTTTCCAAGATCTCTTAACCATTGTCCAGATTGTTGCAAAATGATGTGATTTTTGGATTGGTGAAGATTGCCAAAGTGCTTTTAAGATATTGAAGGCATTGCTCACATTTAGTTCAATCATACAACTTCTGAATTAGGAGTTGCCATTTGAACTCATGTTTGATATGAGTCACTATGTTGTAGGGGCTATACTTGGGAAAAAAGTTGGGAGAAATAGCCATGTTATTTACTATGCATCAAGAATATTGAATCTCGCATAATGTTATACCACTACTAAAAAGGAGCTTTTTAGCTATTGTATTTGCTTTTGAGAAATTTAGGTCTTATTTGTTAAGATATAAAATTGTGGTTTATTTTGATCATTCAGCTCTCAAATACCTCATGGGAAACAAAGAGTCGAAGCCTAGGCTGATACGATAGATCCTTTTGCTACAAGAATTTGACTGGGAGATCAAAGACCATAAAGGAGTTGACAACTTTGTGGCTAATCATTAATGCAGAGTAGTGAGCAAAGAAGATCCCTTACCAATTTTAGAGTCCTTCCTAAATGAAAAATTATGGTTTGTTCAAGGTAAATACGGTAATGAACCATGGTTTGCTGATATAGTGAATTTTCTAATCATTGGTGTACTTCAACATGATTTGAATAATTTTCAGAAAAATAAGATCAAAAGTGACTCTAAGTATTATATATGGGATGAATCATACTTGTGGAAAATAGGTTCAGATCAAATTATTTGTAGGTATATGCCTGACGATAAAATTTATTCCATTCTTAACTTTTATCATGAGTATGCATATGGTGGACATTTTAGTCCAAAAAGAATAGTTAGGAAAATTCTAGATAGTAGATTCTATTAGAAGACTCTCTTTAAGGATGCATACTTATTTTACAAAAGTTGTGAAAAATGTCAAAGAGTTGCAAATATTTCTATAAGGGATGAAATGCCTCAAACTCCTATTTTAGTTTATGAAGTATTTGATGTCTGGGGCATGGATTTTATGGGGCTTTTTCCTAACTCTTTTGATTTTTTGTATATTTTGCTTGCTGTTGATTATGTCTCGAAGTGGGTAGAAGCAAAGCCTAGTCATACTAATGATTCTAAAGTTACTGTAGGATTTATTAAATGCCAAATCTTTAGTAGATTTAGGGTACCTAGAGCAATTATCAATGATCAAGGTACACATTTTTGCAATTGCACAATGGAAGCTTTGATGCACAAGTATGGAGTCCATCACCCTGTAGCAAGCACCTATCACCCACAGACAAATGGGCAAGATGAAGTCTTCAACTGGTAAATAAAGAATATCTTGAACAAAACAGTTAATCCCAACTGCAAGGATTGGAGCCTGCGTTTAAAGGATGCATTGTGGTCATATTAGGCTGCTTACAAAATACCACTTGAAATGTCACCATATCGATTGGTTTTTGGTAAGATGTGTCATTTACCTGTTAAATTGAACATCGTGCTTTTTGGGTAGTTAAGTAATGCAACTTTGAGGCTCAGGCAACAATTAAGGAGCGAAAGTTACAACTCCAATTAGAAGAAATACGATTAAAAGCATATGACAATGTTCGGATGTACAAAGAGAGGATTAAATACCTACATGAAAAATTCTTACATCGGAAACAATTTCTAGTAGCCAAAAAGTCTTACTTTATAATTTACGATTAAAGCTCATGACTAGTAAGTTAAGGTCTAAGTGGACTGGACCATATCTTGTCAGAAATATTTCTCCTCATGGCATTATTGAGATTGAAAGTTTAGAAAGTAGCAAAATATTTAAGGTCAATGGTCATAGACTTAAACCTTTCATTGACAATTTTGATATCTCTTTTGTAGAGGAGATTCATTTCGCTCAACCCATTTATGAATCAATTTGAAGAACAAAAATTGTGTCTAGCCAAAGATAATAAAAAAGGCGCTAATTGGGAGGTAACCCAATTATTTTTTTCCTTTAATTACTTAATTTATTTCATCTGCTTGTTTCTTCTTTACAGAAAAAAAAAATCAACCCACACCTATAACACAGATAGCAACCATGCCACATTTAACGCCTCCACCATATCTTGTCCAGGGAAGTTTCTTTTCTTTTTTTATCTTTTATTTTCTATTCTCTCCTTTCCTTCGTTAATTTTTGGTGTTCATTATGACATGTGTTGTGTTCTTGCTAAATTTTATTTTCTTATTCGTGTGTTTTATGCATTGTGTTTTTCTACATTGAGGACAATGTAGATTTTAGGTACGGGGGAGCGATTTCCTGATTTTAAAAAAAATCTGTTTTGTAAGTTAATGTGCATTATTTTGTCAAACTGGTAAAGTAAAATGAATTGCAAGCATAAATAGTAATTTAGTGATAGAATGACTATCTTTTTCCGCAATGATTGATTTGAATGAAAAGTGTACAAAATTTGACAAAATCCTACTTAAATAAGTGAGAATTGAGCCTTTAAAGAGCAATTACATTCTTTATGCTCAAATTTTTTTCTTGTTGAGTGTTGTCGCACATGGTTTTATCATTCTAGAACTTGCTCTGTTATGCATGTTGAGACCATTAGTGAATTTGCTGCATTAAAGTGATAAGGCATCTAGGATTAAGCTATTTTAGCTTTCTAAAACCCACCTAATATGTTATTTCCCCTAGTTAGCCAAGTTGATGCCCAAACCTCTTTCTTTGATATAAAATCAAAAATTTTAACCCAAGCCTTGTGTTTTGACTTTCACTTTCAACCCGTTTATTAAAGGAATGGAAAACTATTTGCTTTAACTTATTGGTTTATGGTTTGAGGTTGACATGTAATGGCAACATGTATGGTTATATTGAAACTTCATGTTTTGATACTATAAAAATTTTAAAAAATAAAGTAGTGAAGTACCCCAAAAAAACCAAAAAGATAAAAAGAAAAAGAAAAAGAAAAAAGGAACAGAAGTGTAAAAAAAGAAATAAAGAAAGAAAAGCAAGTTTCCTTGAATATCCTTTAAGCAATAATAAGTTACCTATGTTTTGGATCATAAATGTTCTTATTTGTTATCTTTTATAGGAATGATCCTTGAGATTTTTGAATTTTGATACTAGAATATCATTGTTGGTATTATGGGGGTCATTGTTGGAATGTAGGTGGAAGTTGAGCAATATAGTCTACATTACCTTTGATAACTATAGCTTAAATAACCTTTTA
>JAOXYD010071977.1:0-12605 GCA_028565735.1 Pinacopodium congolense
TGTTTAGGAGCCCGACTAGTCAAATAGTAGTGTGGAATGGTCGACCACCCACTGATTGACCACTCCTTTTTAATTGGTCGACCAATATCCCTTTAAAACTCAATTGATAGACTAATCATTAACAACTAATTGACTAATGTCCATGAAAAATTCAACTAGTTGATCAATTCTTAACAACGTTTGACTAATGGTTTTGCAAAACCAACTTCTAGACTTTGCAACCCACTTAAATAAATCTAAACAATCTAAAAAAATCTTATGTTCCAAAAAAAAATTCAATCATCTTTCACAAGTTCCAAAAAAGGTTTTTGGTGATCAAGGCTTATTAATTAGACTCAAATTTTCAAAAAAAAATTATTAATGAACCTTTAAGTATATTTTCAAAACTTTCAAATCACAAGTTCCAAACTCAATTTTGATGCATTCCAAATAATTGAAAACCCATTTCTTTCACTTAAAAAAAATAATTCATGCAAGTTTTAATTCATCTATAAATTGATTTTAAACACAAAACATTTTAATTAAGTTCAAACACAAAATATTTCTTTGTTATGCAAGTTTAAGCACTTTTAAAACATTTTTAAAATTTCAAAACCTTTTCAAGGTTTTCCTAAACTTCTCAAAATCATTCTTTTCACTTCAAGCCAATTTAAATGAGCTTCAAAAACATCCCCTGTGTAATTATAAGCACCAAAAGTTTTAAATTAATCTCAAACATAAAATATGTCTTCATTAATTGAAAATTTTCACTCCAACCAATTTTTAAAACTCTTTTAAAATTTTCCATACTTTCTCAAACATTCTTAAAAACATTTTTAACATAAAATCTTGAATAAACCTTACTCAAAAACACTTAACCAAATTTCCAAATTATTTTAACACATCAAGAGGACTTCTTTAAAATAAATCACTAAATTTTCCCTTGATTATGAAACTTTATAACAATATGAAACTCTATATTATGTCCTATTATACAAATAATCATATAAACTCTACAATTATTGATTATAATGCATAATGTATGAAAAATCCTAAATGTTGAACCAAGGTTTGGTTCGACCTTTGTTTTAGTGATGACAAAACATCTTTACTAATGTGTTTGTGGAGTTTATTGTGTTTGATGAGATAGGTCTAATGAAAACATGTCTTAGAGTGCTTAGTGAAGCCTTGAGGATAAAAAACATGTTTAGAGTACATGTTGAAGCGTTTTGAAGCAAGTGGAGGACCATGTTGACAAGAAGAGAAGCATTAGAGCCAAATTTGATAAAAGTTGAAGATGGAAGATTAAGTTCAAGAATCTTATGTAAGCTTTTTTTAAGTTTCCTCTTAATCTTATCATAGTGTTTCACATCATACATATTACATTCATGTTCAATAATTTATATGTAGGATCCATAATTAAGAGACGTTTTATATGATTGGTACGTAAAAATCCTCTTGATGAATGAATGAATGCATGTATGGTATTGCATGTGAATGCATGAGTATGTGTAATTGATGAATTTATTAAGTTATGAATGAATGTGAAATTGGTAAAGTTTGTGAATTAGTAACTGGGTTAGGTTGGCATAACTTATGTGATAAGTCTTGTATGTTGTATGGACTTGTATGAAGTGGTTAAAGGGTGAGGGAATTGAAGTTGTATGAATTGGAAAATTGATAAAGTATGCGATTATATATGATAAGATGAAAATGAAAGTATTAGGATTGATAAAATTTGGTAAGTTGGATGAATGTGGTTGTGTAATTGTGTTAAATGGTGTTAATATATATTTGTTATTAATTGGAATGTGTTAAATAGGTGTGATTGAGCTAAGAATTGAATAGAGATTGAGCCTAAATAGGTTAAGAGAACCAGTCTTTTAAATAGACTAGTTGACTAATGTTAAGTTAGTTGACCAAGATTGATCATTAGATTGTGGCGTAATCTACATACCAACAAGCGGACCCTATAATGGTAAGAAAGATAAATTTTTAGAAGGTTAATGAATGTTGTGGAACATTTATCTAACAGGATTTAAGAGATTTATTGCTAACAAAGCATTTGTAGGTGGTATTTTCATTTAAAAACATTATGAAGTATTCTTATAAAGCATTTGAGAATAGAAAGCTTGAGTTTTTATGTTTTATAAGTTTTTTTTGTATGTTTGGATGATTATTATGAAAGTTTTGTAAGTATTATGTTGCATTTCATTGTTAAGTGTATCAGAGCCTCTTATACACCTTGGTAAGTTAAGAGTGACATATTTTTTTAAGGAGTTTTTGTGATAAGTTATTTGTGAGAAGAGAAGTTTATGAAGAGAAAATTGTGAGTGAAATTGTATAAGGGGTTATTCTTAATCCTTGTGAAAAGGAATAGAGTATTGAGAGGTTATCCTTAAGCCTTAGAAAAAGGAGAGCATGTGAGATTATTCTTAAGCCTAGAAAAAGAAAAGTGTGGCTATCATTTAGCTGTTAAAAAAAGAGGGAGTTGAAAGGATACCTTTGATCTTTGAAAAAAAAAATTTGTACTAACATTTTTGTTTTGAACATGAAATTTCTCATCAAGGTTTATTGGGGATTGGATGTAAGAGAAAGTGCATATCTATAAAACAGTATAAACTATTTTTTTCTCTTTCCTTTTATTTTTTTATTTACAAGTTGTTTTAATTGTTTATATTGCTAGAATCATCGCTTATTTATCTTCTGCTTGATTATTTGTTTAATTCAATGAATTAAGAGACAAGATTCATGTTGTTTAGCTTCTGTATAGTAAATAAATTGTGAACGTGGGTTGAAAAACTTAGAAAGAAAATTTCAAATCCCTAACCCCCCCTCCCGGCCGGCGGATTCCATAGGGATTGATAATTGTTATTAGAGCCTAAGTCTCACTTAGATATAATTCTAGAAAATTAGTAAGAAAAGACAGATGGCATTTTTAAAAGATGGTGTAGATATACATCCTTTATTTAATAACGATAACTACTTGAGTTAGAAAATTAGAATTAAGTTTTTCATAATTAGTAAAAGTGTACACACATGGAAAATGGTTGTAAAAATTTCCTAAGTTCCCACAAAATTAGTAACTAGGAAATTAGTTCCTAAGATGAAAAAAACAGGGGCAACAATGATATGGAATTAGTGTCATATTCTACATTATGCATTAGATAAGAGTGTTTTTTACAAGGTTTTAGTGTGCATATCTACTAATGAGATATGGTGTAGATTAGAGGGTAAATATGAACGTACCAAGAAAATTCAAGAAGTGAAGGATGAGCCTCATAAGGAAGAAGCATCCAAGACAAGTATTGTGGAGCACGAAGAGGTATGTTCTAGTATTAATACTTGTACAAATGACGAACCTTCATGTCCAAGTTCTAGTCACAATGATAAAAATGATTATATGTTTGATTTTTCTTATGAGGAGTTGGTAGACTATTTGAGAAAATTGTTTAGAAAGAAAAATAAATTATATATTAGGCTGAAATAAATATTGAGTTTGTTAAAAGAATGTAAATTAAAAAAATAAAATACCTATAAATGAGTTAGAATATAAGAATGGCAATGAGTATTATGTGCCAAAATTGATAGAAGAAAATAAGTCCTTAAAGAAACAATTAGAACTAAAGAATGAGAATAGTTGTGAGCATAGATTGAGGGAGGATAATGTTTCAATAAGAAAGGAAGTAGAATCCCTTAATAGCTTATTGAATAATTTTACTAAGGAAAATGAGAAATTAGAAAACATGTTGGGTCAAAATTTTGTAAATTATAGACATGATATAAGTTATAAAAGTGATAGTGGAGCTTCCTTTAATATGATCAAATCTTTTAAATAAAAGAAATTGGAAGAGGAAGAAGAACTTAGGCAATCGATAGAGAATGTTTCATCAACATCTAGGTCATCGTCATCTAATTCCCAATCTAGAAGACATCATCATACATTTATGTATGCATCTAAGGCTTCATATAGAAAGAATGTGCATGTATCCAAGAATAGGCTTCATTTCTTTATACATGCGTAATTCCAAAATTATTCATGTTTTCTACGGGGGGGAGTCAAAGGTTTGGGAAAGTTATCAAAATTTGAAATGAGTCTTTTATATTTTTTTAGTTGAGATAATTTTGAAAATAGCGAATTTATAAAATTGTTGGGTAATTTTATTAACTTAGGGAGAGTTAGTCAAAATTAAGAGCTAGATTATTTTGAGATAAAACATGAGTTTTGACACAAATGTGGAGTTGTGATTGGTTTTGAAATAGTTTGATTATATTGTTTGTAGTATCATTAGATGATTTGCATTATGATAAGTGTATTTGAACACTTTTTGGAATGATATGTGGTGTTAAGTGATTTTAAATGCTTTTGGAATATTTTTAAATTTTTTGAATGGTTAATTATCCTATTTTCAGATAGGTGATCAAGTTAAGTGTGATTAACAATTGGTATCATATTGGATTTGTTTTGTTGTAATAGGTATCATCAAGTCCTTTTTCAACAATTAATATAGGATGTCTTAGTGTTTTGAAAGTTGGATTTTGTTGTGAGTGTTATCAACAATTGATATCAAGTCTCATTTTTTTAACGGTTGATATAGACATCTCACATTTCAATAAAGTTTGATATCAAGCGCATGTGATTTTTTAGTATTAATAACCTTTTGACAAGAATTAGTGTCATTTTTTATGACAATGTGGTTTTGAAAACAATTTAGATAAGATCGTGGTTTATGATTTCCATTTTTGTATTTTTATGACATGTTATTTTGAGTTTGTCATTTTGTGTTTTATTAAAGGGAAGCATTTTTTAGAGAGAATTTTTCAAATATTTTTGAAAATTTTTAAATGAATTTTGGAAAGATGATTTGGTAAAAATGGAAGAATATGTGTGAATCTTTTTTGTGATACGTGTACATTGATATTGGAGTATTATACCTTTTGTATGTGCAAACTTTTGATGATTATAAAAATGAGAAGAAGATTTGTGATATTAGAAAAGGGGTACCAAAAATGTTTACATGTATATGTGTGTATTTTACATGTTATGTAGTTGCTAATATTACATAGTTTTGTCATCATTAAAAAGAGGGAGATTGTTAAGTCAAGGGTTAGTTCCACCTTTGTTTTGATGATGACAAAACATCTTTATTAATGTGTTTTTGGAGTTTGATGTGTTTGATGAGATAGGATTGATGAAAACATGTCTTGGAGTGTATAGTGGAGCCTTGAGGATTAAGAACATGTTTGAAGTATATGTTAAAGCAAGTTGAAGTAAGTGGAAGACCGTGGTGATAAGAAGAGAAGTAATAGAGCCAAACTTGATAGAAATTAAAGATGGAAGATTAAGTTCAATAATAGTGTTTTGTTAGGTTGTTTATGCAAATTTTAGTATCATCTTGATTTTACTATAGTGTCTAGTGGCTCGCATCATACATATTGCATTCATGATTAGTAATTTTCATGTAGGATGTTTATATCAAAAGGAAATTTTGTGTGATTAATGTGTGAAATTCATCTTGATGAATTAATGAATTCATGTATGGTATTGCATGTGAATGCATGAGTATATGTAGTTAATGAATTGGTTAAGCTGTGAATGAATGTGAAATTGGTAAAGTTTATGAATTAGTAATTAGGTTTAAGTTGGCATGAATTATGTGATAAGTCTTGTACATTTTATAAATTTGTGTGAATTGATTAAAGGGTAAGTGAATTGAAGTTGTATGAATTGGAAAATTGGTGAAGTGTGTGATTGTATATGATAAGATGAAAATAAAAGTGTTAGAATTAATAAAATTCGGTAAATTGAATGAATGTGTTTATGTAATTATATTAATTGGTGTTATCATAAATTTGGTATTAAAGAATTGATCTGGGATAAGTTTGTATTAAATTGTGCCTAAATAGGCCAAGAGAACCAATCTTTTAAATAGACTAGGTCAACCGATTCTAGGTAGGTTTATTGAGATTGGTCAATTGATCATAGAATAATTTGCGTACCAATAGGCAAATCCTAAAATGGTAACAAAGATAAAATTTTATAACATTAATGAACATTGTGTAATGGTTGTCTAATGAGTTTCAAGAGATTTTTGGTTTCAAATAGAGTGTGTTTATGTGGTATATTCATCTAATAAAATTATAAAGTATCCTTGCAAAGCATTTGAGAAGAGAAAGCTTGAGTTTGTGTGTTTGTGAGTTTTTTATGTATGTTTGGATGAGTACTGTGAAAGTGATATGAGTATTATATTACATTTCATTCTTAAATGTGTATGAGCCTCTTATACACTTTTGTGAGTCAAAATTGAACATATTTTTATAAGGTGTTTTTATGAGAAGTATATTTTTTAGAAGAGAAGTTTTCGAAGAAAAAATTATGAGTGATTCTCGATCCTTGTAAAAAAGAAAAGAGTATCGAGAGGTTATCCTTAGAAAAAAAGAGAGTGTGTGAGATTATTTTTAAACCTAGAAAAAAGCAGAAAGTGGTTATCCTTTAGCCATTGAAAAAGGAGAGATTTGAAAAAACCTATTCAACCTTATTCTTTCTTAGTATTGATATTCTATTCTTTATTATCACTTCAAACTTGCTGCATCATTATCATTTTCTTCAAGAGTCCACTTATTTCTTGGGCTCCACTATGTGTTTGTATACATTTTGTATTAACCAATTTTTTCAATACATCAATACTAAACATTAATAATAAATATATTTTTTCATCATTAAAACTACAAGTTGAACCTCCCTTAATTCAACATTATGTATGATAAAAATATAACCAAAATGATGAACATAAATGTTAGATTTTGAACTAACAAGTAATACAATGAAAATTTGGCCTTATAGTTCATGCAATTTATTAAGATAGTTGTTTATAATTAAGAACTTTTAAACCTTTTAATAAATAAATTGGTTGGATAAATGACATCAATTTTCCTAAATGCAATCCCTTTAGAATTTTTTTTACAATGAACTGTATTTGTGAGGTTATCGAGAATTTTTATATTCAATGTGTCTATTCAGATTCCCTATGCATTGTACTTATAGAATTTTTGTTTAGGGGGAGATTCACAACCTTTCACCCAGATATTTTCTCTTCATTAAATTTCTCTTAGTCAATGTTCTAACTTCAAAGGCAAATCAAATATTTCATGCTCCATCAAATAGTCCTTTAGTTTATAATCTTAAACTAGTTCAAATGTTGAATCCCTAATGAAAGTTGATTCACTTAATGTTTATAGTTAGATAGTGCACAACATCGTGTAGATTTAGGGCTACACCAAGTCTTAAATTACATATTCAAGGTGCAATTTAGTCCTAAAAGGCACAATATTTTACCACCTCTTCCATTTTTTTAGTCATCCACCAACAACAATTGGCGTATGAATGTATTACAAAAAATAAGTTAAATGATAGTTTTTATATTACAAAGATTGAAATAAAAATTAAATAATAAGTTACTAAAGATAACTAGCCTTTGTTTTATTAATAAAAATTAATTACCAATTATGATGTTATTATCATGGACTATGTTTATAAAATTGACTTGAACCTCTAGTTTCAGGCTGTGGGAGATAAGAAGTTGTTTTGGGTGGTTGTAGGCATATTGGTGTACTATATATGGTTAAAAAGGAACAAAAAGTTTCATGATAACAAAGGAGACAATGTTGAAGTAGCTGCATAGAGTTTGATTAACATGATTCGAAAGATTGTCTTGGTCAAAGGGCTAGCAAGCTCTATGTCCACTAAGATGTTTTTGGTATGGTAGATTGCATGATCCAGAGTTGTTCATGCTACTACTTCTTTCGCTTTTCAAGAGTTTCTTCCCTTTGTTTAGTTTTTTTATCTTCTCTTCTACTGTGTATAGCTAGCATTTGGCTTAGTAAGGGTGTTTTATTTGTTCCCTTTGTTGGGTGAATCCTTGTACATTTGCTTTTTTAATTTAAGAAGTTGAATAATTTTCGAGAAAATTTTACTTAATTACCTTTGTGATTGTGATTCATGAATTTGACACATTATAAAGAAAATTTTAATGTGCACGTGTTTGTAAATTTAGGTTTATTAAATGTTATGCATTATATGCTTTAGTGGTTTTGTATCAGTATTCATCATTATAACAAATATAATCTCACTTCAAGTATATGCAATATTAAATTGTTTATTTTGACGTATATAATGACATTGAATTGTCTTAGATACATCGAATTTGAAGTTCTTGATTATTTTAAGTTTAAGAAACAATTAGATTTAACACTTAAAATGGAAAAGAAAAAAATTTAAAAATTTAAATAAATAATGATAAAGAAAATTTTGTACTACAAAACTTAATATATTCTCTTTCCTAAAGATTAGCCCCATCATTACATCTCTCTAAATAGTATCTTAAATACTCAAAATTTATATTATTGCTTTAATAATTGATGCTCACATAAACATTTCATCAACATCAATTTATATACTTATTTTTTAACTTATGGTCTGAATACAAGAATACTTTACCAAGTAAATAAGTTTTTTTGAAAAAAACTAAACAATATTAATTTTCATAGTTAATAATTTTATGTATCTAAAAATTATTATAAAGTTATTTCATAAATAGGTGTTTGTGGTTTGGTCTAGGTTATCCAAATTAATCAAATTTTTAACATGCAACTTATAAAAGAAATTCAAGACCAATTTATTGACAAATGTACCGGTTAACAAGTAATATAGGGGATTCAACTTGTAAGTACTGGGTCACATGGATTACAGTTATCAAGAGAGTCCAAATTGGGTGAATTATCAAAATAAATTTGTCAATTTAACCTTAAGTTTCCAACTTATGCAAGAAGAGATTAAGGATTCCTTAAATGAGTTAATTTAGCTAAGATTTAGGTTTTCAATGATCCAACTGAGTTAATTAAAGGTTGTAAGGCTTGATCTAAGGCATCCTCACAAATTTAAGATATGTTATGATTAAGAGAGTGCCTTTTCTTTATTAATCATAATTTGAGAAATAGTCATTCATCAAATTTATGCAATAGACTTAAAGTTCAAGAATTTTAATCCAAAAATTCCTCTTTTCTAGATTAACATCCTCATAATTAATCAAAGTTTGGTCGTGCAATAATTTCAAGAAAGTTGTTAATTGAATTGTCTAACAACTAAGGTAGATTTTTCAAATCCAAGGTTATTTACTGACTTTTTTTAAGTGATCAATTTAAAATAAGCTTTAAGCATTTCAATCAAACAAAGATTAGCTCACAATCGTGCATAAGAACTCAATTAAATTATTTACTAGTCTTACCTTAGCTATAAATTAGATTAACCACTTATTTGGATAAAATAACACATAATATGAAAGTTAACCAACATACCTTTGATTAATTCAACAAAAGAGTGGAATAAAATAAATCAAAGTGTCAAGAAAGCACTAATTTAGCTCCAAACGCGCTTTTAGATATGAATCACATGCCCAAGCTCTTATAGTACTCGAAAACAAGCTTTTATCTCCAACACACTTGATGGAAAATGAAGAACACACCTAAAAGAATCCTATACTAAGAGAAAATATGAAATTTTGATAGAAAGTGAATTCTTTGTCTTAACTTGTCTTCAAGCTCTTATATATGTCCTCTACAAGTCAAATATAAGCTGGGGAAAGAAATTAGATTGAATCCAACTAGAAAAACTTGTTTACATACTTAAGTGACACTTGAAGTCAACACTTAACAGTGCCATTCAATACCTACATTTTACTTCTCAAAATAGCCTGTTTATCAATGGCAAGTGCTATCATTTGGAACTCGCATTTAAGCCCTTAAAGAGTACAATGATGGTCCGCACTATGCTATCAACAATGTCATTTAATGGGAGCATTGAACTCTTGAAGAGTGTTTCAAAGATGAATCTTTTTGCATATTTCTTCTATTTTGGATTTCAATTTGCAAATTAAACAATTCTAAATATAAATTGAATATTTAAACATCAAAAAGGGCAATTTTATATTAAATAACAATAAACAAACACTATAAAATGGACCCCTATCAATAGGTTAAGCTTATTCTAATCGATTTAACTTTATTTAAGAGGTGTACTTATCAAATATTTATTTACTTTTTACCATAATTATTTTTAAAATTTTATTTTTATTTGTACATTTCAAACTAAACAATTTTAACCACTATTTAAAATAAGTTATACTAGATTATCAACATTTAAAAGAATCTAAACATTTATCTCTACGTTAAAAAAACAAATCAAGTTTCTTTACAACTACTTATTCTAAAAAATATTTTTATTATTTTTAATTAATTAAAAAACTTTATAGAGTTAGAAATTCTAAAAATGACATTTTAATGAGTTTCTGTTAAGTTGTTTTAACAAAACCTATTATTAAGATCAACTCAAGAGCAATCATTCACATTATAATTTATACAAGAATAATTTATAAAATAATTTGTATAAAAATTTATATTGCAATCATTTACATAACAATTTATATAAGAATAATTTGACAAGTTCTTAATAGAAAAAAAAAACTTTTTTAGAATGTACAATACTACAAAACATTTTGTAGTAAATTACAATAATATGAGTAGTTTCTAAAATGAATTAAAATACATAAGATGTCTATGTATTTTACTCATAGTTATACATAAAATATGTTATTAAGTTATTCTATCACTTTTTTTTGAATTTTCATAATTAAATTTTTTTTAATTTACTTTTGTATATCTTTGAAGTTCTCAAGTACAAAATTGATCTAATGTTAGTCGACAAAGTTAGTCAAATTGAGCAAGCTAAATTTAATCAAAATTTAATGCATTCAAGCTTAGTTCAATCTCTTTTTGTATTTATGAACATCAATTAGAAATTTTCTTATTTAACATATATAAAGTTTCAATATAATCTATTTAAAAAAACTTAATTCTAACAATATCAATAAGTTCAAATGCAAATAGATTCAATTTTAATTTAATAAAGGTTCATAAAAATCTGAGTTTATTTTTTAAAAAAATTAAATTTCATAAATTGTTTCTAAAGTTAGAAATAAGCCTTTTAAATTAACATATAGTGAACAATTTACAAAGGTAAATATATCAAATATATTACTTTAATGTGGCTCATTTATAGAATGAATATAAAATTAATGGTCGATTGATATCATATATATTTTTTGTGATTTTTAATTTCTGTTTTTTATTTTTAGTTTCTATTTTTAAGAAAAATAAAAATTATTTATTTTAATATTTATAATAAAAAATTGAAAATAAAAAATTTTTTAGTTAAAATTTGTTATAAAAATTAATTTAATGATGATAAGTAAATATAAAATAAATTAAAATTTTTAAGCAAAATATTTTTATATACCTTAATAATATATATTAATTAATAGATTATACCAACTATTCAATATAAAAATTTGTTTTGAAAACTTTTTTTTTAAGTATCTCTTTTGAATAATTGTTTTAAAAAATATAGGTTTTTTTAATTTTGCTGTTTCTATTTTTATTTTTTATTTTGAAAGCCAAAAACAGAATATAGCAAATAAAAAATTTCTCTTAATTTTCATATTTTAAAAATAAATTATATATGTTAAGAAAACCAATATTCTTAAATTCATTCATCATCTTTGATAATAGTAAGCATGACCCCCTTTCCTCTTGACTTGTGGTCCTCGCAAGTTCGTCAGAAATTAGTTGGAGAGGAACGCACGAATGCATCAAGCGACTCCAAAGACAACCCAGAGGCTGTTAATGGAAATTGTTAGTAGCATGCAAGCTCAGCTAATAGCTTTTAGCCTGAGGAATGAGCAGTAGAAGACTTTTCCTAGGTAGGAATTCCATTCCTTTTGAACATAGGAATTTTAGTAATTGCCCTCCTTTGGACACTTCCACTGCAATAGAGGACCCTGGGAGTATCTTCAGGAAAGCAGAATATGAAGAGGCGAGATTCACAGGGAGCTTACTTAGTGGATCATAAAACTCACAACTTAAATCACTCTGGTGGAGATCCATTACTACTAGGTTGATTGCGGTGTGGCAGCTTCTCCCGGTAGCTTCCTAACCGAGAATTGCAAACTTTAACCGCCTTGATCTACCTCAATGAAGATCCATCGGTCTTGGGTGCTTAGGTGACTTTTTGAAGGTTAGAAATCAAGGGAAATTGAAAGAAACTAAATTCACAAATCCTACCTGATTGCCTGGGAGCCGTTGCCAAGAAACTCTGGATTAGGCGATAAACCGTACCCTAGAGGCATGCAATGATCTTAATGGTGGGTTGCATCATGATTAAATGAGGATTTTTCTACTTCTTGAAGTTTCTACTCATTTGGCTTTGCTGTTTTTTTCTTTTAATTGACAATGTAATTTGGAACGTTATGTTGTTTTTGAGGAGTGACTCTACTTCTCTAGCAGCCGTTTCATTCTTGTACCTTTGGTAGGGATGTAAATCGGGTGGATTAGGTCGAGTTCAGGTTAGGTCATTTCAGGTTAATACCAATCGGGTTCAGGTCGGATTCATGTCAGGTCGATTCGGGTTCGGGTCATTTCAGGTTGAAAGGTTTTCGGGTTTAAGTCGGGTTAATTTGGGTTTGGGTCAATTTCAGGTCGAATTAATTTCAGGTCAGGTAGAGTTCGGGTTGGGT
>JAOXYD010071997.1:0-12604 GCA_028565735.1 Pinacopodium congolense
GTATATATTTTTAAATTTATTAATATTATTTTAACTTAATAATAATTAAATACTTTAATTGTATTTATAAATATTATGTAAAAATATTAATTTATGAAAGAATTTATATTAAAAATTTTAAAATAGGTTGTTAATATAATATTTTCACATTTTTCAGTTAAGTGACTAAGCTTTGAAAATTTTTTCAATTGAGTAATTAACGTTTAAAAATTTAACCGGAAAAAATAAAAAGGTTGAAGTGGGCCAGTCGAATCCCAATTATCGGGTAAAGTCGAATTGAGTAACTAACAGCGTCCATCTTTTTCACTCATCTAGTTAACTTTTTAAACGTTAATTACTAAATTGAAAATTTTAAAAATTTGATCACTTAACTGAAAAAATATAAAAATATTGACAATATTTTTTACTATTAACCATTTAACGTTGAAATTTTAGGCACGTTTCTATTTTCATCAATTGACGAATTCTAAATTATGAAATATAACAATTCCTCCGTTGAAAGATAACAGGATTGAGTCATAATTACATATACACATACTACCTAGATGTGGACTTCATCATATGCATGACATGTTTCGAGCATTTGCAATCTTTATGAATTTGGCAACCATCAAGTGTATGAGCTATCATCTCTATTTTGCATTTGTTGGATCGATTGTCTGAACATATGAACTTATAATTGGTTTTGGTATTTCTAGATTCGTGTACAGAAGCATGAATACAACAATGATGGGTGTTGATGTTAATGTGTTAGTTTCATAGGTAAAATTTTCCACTTTCACTTACGACACACCCTAGTACTAATGACCAAATATGAGACTTTAATTTATGTTACTTTTAAGTCATTCTTTAAACACAAATCTAACAATTTGTAGTAATTAATCAATATCTACCTTGAAAATTAACTCTTTGATATGAGGCAACTATCCCCCCTGAGTGACTACCAAAATAGACCCTATTAGGATGTTGATCATAATTGACGTCATATATTTGTCCAAACGGTTGGACGCATCATTCGGGTATGATAACAAGACACTGCCACATGTTGTATCTTTATAGTTATGGCTCTTCCTATAACCCATTGAACTCATGGAATGCATTTGTGCAGACTTCATCGGACCTTATTCCAACTTAAGAGGACTCTCCACACATATTTCTCTAACGTCATCTGACCACACATGGGTTCTGTTCAAGATAGGGAATGAGATGGCGATGTCTTATTTGGTAATAGCTAAGGATAAATAAAAGGGATTTGGTTGAGTTCAGGGAGGGTGGTTTATTTTGAAACCATAGGATGCCAGCATCTCATTTGATGATTCGCCCACTTTCGTTATCTTTACATAGTTGTTCTCATATATGCACTGATGGCAAATATTCCATTCACGTCTGCTTCTACACTCTTGTTCATTCAACCTGAAATTAATCCCAACCCCAGTGAAATGAACCTGGTTGTAATATACCATAATCGACATTTCGGTTCCCTCATTTATGTATACAAGTTGTATGACATGTAAACCATTTCAACTTTATGGTGTTGAATCATAAAGCATAGTAAGCAATCGAGGATCTTTGTTGATAAGTGAGGCGAGTTACCATGTTAAATGAAGTTGGCTAGCATGTGGGTATGTTCTTCCTCACACTTTCTCATCTATCATCCTTTGATGTGGGATGTAGTTGATTGTAATTCACCTTCAATGTCTGTGTATCCAAAAATGAAGGGTTTGGAATGGTACGATGATAAACATAACTATAACTTGGATTATATAGACAAGAATCATATTTCTAACAACTAACATGGTTCAAATAATTACGCATAAAATTATCTTTAGTTTTCTAAATTTGCCAACTTAAAGCCTATCAGCTTCAACAATTTTCCCAATTCTGGAAGGTTCCCATGCCGTAATTATTGAGAAAGCACCCTTTTTATAAAGGCCAGTAAAACAGAGTATGTTAACATAAAAAATCTATAGATAATCAAACATAAATCACAAACTTGAATTTCCCATTACCATTATTCCCTTTAACGTTTTCAAGATTTATAGTGGATGTGTTATTTCTCATACCATCAAAATTGTCATACACCCTCTAATCTAAATCGTTTGTATCCCTAACTGTATATCCTCATGGAATGTTCATATACTTTGACATAAGTGCTTGAGCACAAAATCTCCCCATGCCAACTCATCACAGTGGTTAACGTCAACAACACAACGTAGTAGACTCGGTGGTATGCCCTTTTTTTTGGTATGGACATAGGGAAACACATAAAATGAACAACAAAAAATGCCATGTCTGAAAACCAAGCATTTGACTATCAACCGAACCAATGTCTATATTATTTTCCCTCTAGACATAATGGTTCCACATCCTTTCGATCTGGAACAAGTTCCCATTTGTGTGCACTTTTGCATGTCTGTTGGGTATGCCTAATATCCATCAAGCGCTGTCCATATCTATGGAAGCCACCATGTTAGCCCTTACAGCTACAATTTCGTTATTACGATTAAATTTCTTTGCCAACCATATGTACAAATCAGGAATTAGGACAATTCTTTGCATGTAGCCTAATTCTCCAAATCTCAACTTGCAAACCCATATCAATTGTTGTGGTGTTAGTGCGATGATTAAGTCGTAAACCTTATTCGAGTAGTACTTAATCTCAATGTGCGACATGATTAGTGTCGAAGGTATACTCTACACCAGATCTCCAGTGAGTATTACTCTACCAAGTATGATGTTGCACTGTTACCATAAAGTTTTGCTTACAACATTCTTTTGACTTTGATCCCTATATTTCTCCCACTAACATACCTATGAAGACGTTGAAGACGACCAATAACATTTGTTATAATGCAATGCCTTATATCGGGGAAAACTTCAGTGAATTTAATATAATAGAGTTAAAGATTTAGAGTTATTGTTAATACACATGTGCCCTACATGATACATACATACTATATCTTATGGTGCCATATAACCTTCTAAATAGTAAATAATCATAAAATTAGAAACCTGATGGCTTTCCTAAAATAATACATCGTCTCTTGTCACAAAAGTTCACCCTTCCCCAAGAACTTTTCGGACAATCAATAGATATGAAGTTTGCATAGGGAACAACATCGACTGACCTAATTTAAGAATGTAAGTATACTCTTGACATATGGTTATGGTTAGACTAGTTCACTATTTGTCATAGTTTTAACCTAGTCTTTGAGATCTTGGTCTGGATACTTGAAGAAGTTCATTTTATTATGAGATCAACTCATAAAATATATGTTCTATCTCCTAATAACCTCAGTAAGGTCTCTACAGCAATAACGCAGACATCCGATGTTGTCTTATACTTACTATTTTACATTATTATAAAATAAGTTAACCATGGGATTTGGTCCCAGTGATATAGCAACTGCATTTCATTAGTGGATATGTGTACTATATTGTTGTTCTGTTCTGTGACTGCAGTGCACATATGTCTCAAATTTCCTTCATCTCATTCTGCATGTACTTGTGTGTTCACATTGCGATGGAGTCCTCACCTGCGACTACGCGAGACAGTCGTGTTGGCCCATCGATGTATGTTACTATGGTCTTAAAGCAAGGTTGATAGTATCATGGTAAAAAAACAATCCCAAACAGAGATTTTATGGATGTCTAAACTACAGGGTAAAATAACCACAACTTGGATCTCCACATAACTCAATGAATAACGTTTGATTTAAACATACTCAATGAATAACTATTTCTGGTAGGTTGATGATGTCTTTATTGCAAGGAGTGTGGAAGTCATTAATGAATTGAGATAAGAGGATCAGGCCATTCAAAATCCATTTCCAACATTCACGATAGGCGATGCAGATTTAAAGAATTTTAATACGTCAAATGAAGCTTTAGTTTTGCACTGGCAATTGTTGGCATCATGGGTGGCGATCGGATTTATGTTGGGTTTTGCGTTCCACGACAAGTTCTTTTGTTGTGAGTTGCCTTAAGTGATTGCCATTCCTTCCACTAATGCCTTTTGCAGCGCCTACTTACCGAACATGAATGGGGGGTTCGTAATTTGACATTTGTATAAGTATATTGCGTATTTCTATGCATCAAGTGTTAATGGAAGTTTAGGAATATATAGTGCGAAGAAGTAGAGGTATGAAATATGTAGTCCTTAGTCTGCCTGATATGTGGTTCTACAGTTGGACCTCTACTATTTTGGGTTTCCATCCCATTTATCTTCTTAACTTCGTGAAATGAAAGAATGTTTTATGACATGCAATAGTTCTAAAATATTGGTCGAACTCACTGTCACTAGCTACACCAAACGCAAAATATGAAAACATAAATTCTTCATTGCCACTTGGTCGGTGGATAAGAATAGTACTACATTATTTGCATGTATACATTCATAAACGAATAAGGTTAATGAAGTTGAAGACTATCATGGCATTGAAATATCGGATCATCTCAACAGTGGCACACTAACAGACGATGAAATTCGTAGCACGATAACTAGGAAGATAATTATACAATAACACTCGACGTAAACCTATGTTCTTCATCACTGTCACTCTAGAATGTCCAACTTGACATGGGCATATTTCAATGGTTGCAACATTGAACACTCATCTCACGTTTATTACCAATGAAACCCAAACTATGTTTCCATGATTATCTTCATACAGAATAACCATCACCCCACCTATTTATGAGATGGGGTGTTGCCATGCCTTAGGTCTACTATGAATTCATGTAGAAGTGTGTGATACTCTTGCAATGTAATCCAAATCAACAAGCTACTTGTAATTAATAGTAAAACCTACTTCCAGAATGGGAGGACCATTGAAATGTTACTAAGGTCACAATTAACATTTGAAGCAAAGAAATACATTCATTACCTTAGGTTTTTGTAATGTATTGAGGAAAGAGTCATCTTAAAAGTTAAGACTAATTTGAAGGTGCACACTCGTCATTATACTATGCATACGATACAAACTCCTACTAGACATCAGTATCCTAATCATAGATACTAAGTTACAATTCATCATAAAAGCATCCCACTGCTTCCTAAAGATGGGTGATGTGCAAATCAAAACAACCATACATAAGACTACAATGAAGGGGTACTACAAGAATACAAACATAATTTTCACATCGCATTTCATGATGTTCTTCCAATCCCTCCTCCACTTTCTGCCCCCAACAGGGCATTTGGAGTCATCCATCGAGTCACTAGTCCTCTTACGTCTGCTAGAAGACGGTTCCTCCGTCTCATAATCACTGATGATTACCACTTTGGCGATCTTTATATTATTGCGGCCCATTTTACTATTAACTACCTGCTCTGAACTCAGACTAGGAGATGACATGAATGTATTATCTTCATATGTACCTCAGTTCTTGATAACTTAAGAATGTGTATACAATATGAGTTCATAATCCAACACAAAGACAATGCAAGTAATAGGTGTAATGTAGAATTGTTTTTTAATTTACGTTATATATAGATGAGTAGTTGCACTTACACTTTAGGTTCTCTTCATCGAACAGTAGATTAAAGTTAATCTGTCTCTCTATCTCTAGCTGGCAATCTTGATTAAGTATGTATTCCTTAACAATTAGATCTTTCACATCTACCACAATCGTTCAATGTCAAATGTGTTAGAAATTCCCAATATTTAACTATCATAGTGCCGATGAAAGAAGCTTTTTCAATTGACGTATACCTTCAAGATTGAAACCCAAACATCAAATAAAATGATGCTATGTGGATAATGAAGTCGACATACTTATGTTAAGGAATGTGCTTGTTTGCACTATGTTGACTAGATAAGGAATCAAGTGTTGGTGTTAAACTCTACGTAAAAAACCCCATTTATAGGCAAAAATATGTTGACGTTAACCTTATTATTTGGATATTAATTTGACATTACTGTGTTGCATTAATTAGAGGAAAGGACTAGCTAGAAAAATATATAACTTCCAAGTTTCATCAGTTCCTTTGGTTGTAAACCCATATATATATATATATGTGTGTGTGTGTAGCAGAAATCATCAGAAGCACACAATCCGTCAATTATTGAGCCATAACAAGTGATGACAATAATAAATAGGGAACAACTCATAAAAATCAAATAAGGTCGAAATGCTAAAGTAGACACACCTTTATACTAAAAAACGACAATATTTTAATAAAACTTAAGCAGTTCGAACCAGTTGTAAGCTTCTTATTCGTGTGATATCATGTCATCAATACATCAGCTAGCGCACTTACAGAAGTAAGGTACCCTTAAGTATCGTACAGGCCACGTCTAATACACCTAGTAAGTCCACATCATTTAGTCATCTTGTGGTTGTAGGATTCCAGATCCTAGCTGAGTTAACGCATATGGGAAGCTATAGATCGAAGACTCGTCAAAATTTAAACTAAAATTTCTATCTAGGCATACAATGATACAACCACATTTTAAATAAGGCCCAAACATAACTTCAGATGTGGAATGAGCAATTAGTGGTACTAAGTTTCTTCTTGCCCAAACGAGCACGATAATATGTTCAAAATTTTAAATACCCCTTTAAAACCTAATGTGGGTTGCTTCCATATAGGCCGATTCATAGGCGGATCATGTGAAGCTCATAGACGAATTACGTGTAATAGGCCTGGCAAAATGAAGAAGTTAAATTGTGAACCTTGTTTTATTTTGTTTGGTTAGTAGCACATAAGTAAAAATGATCTCAAGGTACATTCTGGCATCCCTCCTAAACATGTTAGCCTCCTTTCAAATTATTAGGCCTCACAAAACAAGTAGGGACTAAAGACATAAAACGTCCTTGGCATAATCATAACCAAATTAATCATCGTTGACCAACCTTGGTCAAAATCTTATCTGGTTAATATTACTAGGGACCACGATAGTCAACATGGAAATACGATCTCCATCACCTAATTTGAGCATGAAGAACCATCAATCTCACTGTCGTAAGTACGCACAAAGTATGAGAATAGGCAGCTATTACTGGACATCCACAACATTAAGTGTGGATTGAGACCGTGCTCAAACATATGGTCAATTGTTACAGCCTTCGGCAGTTATGACAATATTCCTTACCTGAGGAAAGACTATCAAAATGAACTAGATAAAATAAGGTGTGGTAGGATAGTAGGGGAGATGTTGAATCTGTGTACAAAATGTTCATAAGGTTTAGGTCCCAAGATCACTACTTTTTTACTCCATTGACTGTGATCATGAAGGGCGGTTTCTTAATGTTTTTTAGGCGGATGCTAGGAGCCATGCTGCGTATGAAGAGTTTGGCGATGTTGTTACATTCGACATAACATACTTGGTCAACAAGTATGATATTCCCTTCACACCATTTGTAGGAGTGAACCACCACGACCAGTCAATTTTGTTTAATTGTGGTCTCATTAGAGATGAAACAACAAATATTTTCGTTTGGCTATTCCATTCGTGGATGACATGTATGGACGGTCATGAACAATATACACTCATAATGAACGAATGTATAAGCATCATAAATGCTATAATGGATGTATTCCCCAATGTCAGGAATCGATTATACCTGTGGCACTTTATAAAGAAGCTTCCTGATAAACTCATATCTATAAAGGCATACAAAACACTTAAGCCGATTTCACATAGGTGGTGCTCAACACTAGGAGTGGCAAAGAGTTTGACCAAAAATGGACTCACGTGTTACATTCATTCAATATGAACAATAATGTGAGGTTAAAGACACTATACAATAGATGAAGAAACTGGGCACCAGCATATGTGAAGCACTACTTCTAGGTAGGAATGTCTACGACCTTGAGAAGTAAAGGCATGAATGCTTTTTTTTACAAATAAGTTCATTTGAGAACCACTCTAACACAATTCGTGGAATAATAAAAAAAGGTAAGTAAGGAGAAATATGAAAAAGAAACTGTAGTCGATTATCTATCGTAGACTAACAGTGTTCCACTAGTTACAAGGTTTGACATTGAAAAGATATTCCAAAGCATCGTACACCAACACAATGTTTAGGTAGATTCAATAAGAGACAGTTAGCGTAATGTATTATGACCTTGTTCAAAGCAATGAAACTAACAACAAGTACAAGGTTAGAGAGGTTGCTAAAGATGGGAAAGTAATAGAGACATACGCAGTCAAAATTTGTGAGTCACTGATTGTGTTAAAGTGCAAATGTAAGTTATTTGAGTTCAAGGGGATAATTTGTAAGCATCTGTTTACAGTTTTAACATGGATGACGTCCTAAACTATTGCACGTCTTCTGTTATGAAGATAGAGGAAGGATATACTGAGACAAAACTAGAGAATAGTTATTACGAATATCTAGGCATATAGGACTTGATGTTTTGTCAGATAACTGAGTTAAAGAAGGGTTTCTGAGATGTTGTTACATATACAACTGAAACAATAACAAAATTTGACTATTTATGTAACATGCTATTGAGAGAAAAAGGCATATTGACATCCGAGGTTGGAATGGGTTGTTCAAAGATAGAGAATTAGGCAAATGTGATAGCTCATGGAACAAGACTGCATGATCTTAGGCTCACTATGCAAAGGGGGAGTCCAAATTCTAGGCATTTACATTTATGGGTTAAAGGAAACATTAACACATGATGGGGTAGTGATAAGTGTGTTCTCATACTATATTTCTAGGTTATTTTTAGGTGTATTAAGTATTGTTTGTGTGTTTTAAACTTAGTTAGTATGAACTTTTGCATCCCTTTTCATTATCTTTTAGGTGTTTAATTGTTTTTGGTATTATTTAGTGTTTGAGGGAAAAATATGAACTTATTTGAAGGACGAATTGATACACTTTAATGGTTAGACGTGTAGGAAACAAATGAAGTTCAAACTAGCACCAGATTTTATACAACTGACTTCAGAGAAGCATTAAGGGCACTTCTAGAGCTCCAATTGCTATGAAATTTTACAGGGTGAAGAACAATATGTCAAGAAGCTCCATACAAAATTTCAAGTCAAAAAGAGGTATGTGGACGAAGATATAGTGGAAATAATGAGCAGAGGTCAAACATGGAAAAAGTTGATTTGGTATGATGACGTGGCAAAACATGTGTAAAATGTGTTTAATGAATTTTTGCCCTAAAAAGTCGTGAAATAAACCCTAATAGTCACATTCTAAAGAGGAGAGAGATCCAAGATAGAAAATAAGGTTTTGTAGAGAGAAGAAAGGTAAAGAACACAATTTTGGAGAGGAGACAAAAGATTTAATGAGTGTTGTCCAGATTTTCCTAAAAAAGAGGCTTCAACCTACACCATTAGTTTTCTTTTTTCCTTTGCCTTCCTTTTGATGTTTAATCTGAATATTATTTGTTTAAATAAGATTATTTATTGCTAAATCTAGTTTAAGGATTGTTCTTAAATTGTTTATCTAACTTTATTCTTATTAATTTAATGCATAGTTATTTATGTTGATTGTTAAGCTTATAATCACTTTGAATCGAGAGATTGTTTTGATTTATTTGAGTTAAGGTACGCAACAAAAGTTGGTAGCTTAACGGACCTGCAATTAACAGATTAATAAGTGGTTGAAGAGAGACCTTAACTATTATATTAATTACCTATAGGATTGCTTCACATCTAGTTGAGTGTTTAGGAAAGGTTTTTTAGGTTAAGAGATTGCAAGACTAATTCTATTTTACTTCAACTAGGGACAATTAGTTACACCTTGAGAGAGGGTAATGAAACTTTAGAAAATCTTAGGTCAATCACAATTAAATCGATAAGATAAAGGAGGATAAATAAGGATAGAGCAACCACTAAGTCTCCACTATTAAGTATCTTCTTTATTTTGCTTTCTTCTACGATTGTTTTTATTCAAGTTTTGTTAGTTTAAGTTTAATTCTTAGCTTTTATAATCTTATTTTACCTTAAACAAAGTGAAGTCCATATTGTTAGGTGTCTAGATTCAATCCTCGTGGGATCGATATCACTGATACTATAAGTTATGACCTTTATACTTGCAGTGTAGTTAAAACTAGCAAACAACATTTTCATATTGTTAGACAACATTTGCCACACAAAACTGTTTTGAATGGAGTAGGAGGAAATATTAGCGGAAAGTTAAAATTTTATAAGTCTTTTTCCATCAAACTCACAATGATGAAACTGATATATGTTTCATAATAATTATGCTACCATAAATAAACTTTTTTTCTCTCACAGCATGATCCAGCATCCAATATAATTGCCAGTCAGCAGAGTTGCTCTAGGTCTTAAACACCTGAAGTTCCTGGGAATATCGCACTGGAGATGATTCTCATGAGGGATGACATCCACCAAGTGTGTAACATTATAAAATGCATTTGTTCATAACACTATAGTGATAAAAAAATTAGAGATCACATAAAACCAAATGAATTTAAATTGCAGATGAATACCGACATTGGCCCACTTAGCTTACAGTGAGTGTAGTAGTGTATTTGTCCGGCATCGACTACGTATGCTGAATATAGTGTCCCACCTTATAATTTAACTAAAATTTCAACTTATTTATGTTTATTTAGTGTAATTCTTAAATCTACCACTAATAAGCCCCAAATTGTGTTATTTTAGTTCAGTGTTAAATCCTGTAATAGCCATCAAAATCGTTGACAATTATTAAATTTGTACTATAGATTTTATGCATCTTATCATGGTGGGAGTGTTTTTTGTGCATTTATGATTGTGCTGTAATGCATTGTTTTTCCCAGAGGTAGAAAACAATATTGTCATATATGTCAACTATGTGCATGCATAAGTTAGGAGCAAACTTTTGCTTAGCTTATTTTACAGAAATGGTACAACCCATCCTCATCAATGGCAGCGAGAGACACCTAACCATGCTTGGCAACGTACCGATGTTGAGAATGTTTGTGACCCATTGTCTCCCCTGTGTGGTTAGACCACTAAAGTTTCTTTGAGTGATGAATTTTTAGGCAATTAACCTCTCTATGTTTGGTATAGCAAGTCATTCTTCCCAATACGTGAGGCTTATTAACATCTGACATCTAAACCCTTTTAAATCGAATACAACTAATAATGAACCCTTATAACCATTAAGACAAACAATTTTCCCCTTAACTACATCTCTTAATAACAACTTATTAATACAACACATGCCTAATGAGGCACTGGTATCTGTCTCCCTGACTACTAACAGTAAATATTTTATAGGGGGCTCTAAAAACAATGCATATGAAAAACCATATGGTACAATTGATAACCATATGTCTTTCAATGCCTCACATCATGTGGTGACTCATATGATGTCAAGTTATGCAAGATTTTGCACTCGAGGTTCTCTAGCCAACGCAACCACATAAGGTAATGGTATCGCAAATTGATATGTTGGCAAAACTTTAGGGGGGCTTCCGCCTCTTGATATACATTTCTCTCTTCTCATCCACTTGCTTATGGATACTAACATATCATTTAGTTAATCTCAAACTTTATAGGATGTCGATGAATACGTGGGGGTTTAACTTACAACACAGTTGCTCGAACAGTTCAACAACTTTCTTTCATTAAATAGGTTAGGTGGCATTCCATTGAAAGTGTCTAACCCAGGACAGAGGAATTTGAATTGGATTGTATCAACCTTATTAAATGCCAAAATCATTAATAGCTATCGACTTAACTTCAAATTTACTACGACTAATCCTTTCAGAGGCCCCAATTCTCCCCCCTTTAAACCTATTCTTGTCATGTCACCTTAGAAGTAAGCCATACTTCTACCAAATTTATTGCTCTGTAATTGATTTTGGAGTATGTGAGAATTGGTTATGGGTATACTACCTCATTTCATTACTCTTAACTTTTACTACTACCCTATCGTTTGCCATCACAAGTCTCCCTATTTCATTTCTTCTCTAATTTGCCTCATATCTCAATTGTTAGTGTTTTCTTTGTCCATTATTATATGTCTGACTCCCTGATCCCTAAGGGGGGACCTTCCCTCAACCCTTTGATTCTTCCATAGGCATGTTCCTTCTTTTTGAACATCCATCCTCACCCAAAGAAATCCAAGCCCCCTATATCATAACTTCCTTTTCAGCTTCCTCTAGTACTATAAACCTAGTCCCCTTTAGTTGTCCTCCCTTTTTGTCCATCGTCTCTTTGGTCCAATCCGTTTCTTCACAACTTTTGCATCTCCACTTATCCAACCTATCACTAGTCAAGGTTGGTACTGGCCCAATGATTTCCTCCTCCATGCCCCATTCTAACCTACCTTTGTCGCCCTTTCCTTCCCATACCTTAAACCAACCCTTTTCTCCTCTGCCTCTTTTCTAGATCCAGCGCTTTGTGCCCCCTATTCCTCCCCAAACATGGGCCCTATATCTAGGAAAACTGGTCTTGCTAACGTCCTCTACGATGACTCCTTCTCTCCATCTCTGTAGTATTTCCCACCGTTATTAGAGAATGGTACCATTGTAACTGAGCCACCCCTAGAAGTTGTCGTTGTAGGGACTGCCCAACTTAAGCAGTGCTTAGTTGGGTTTTTTTTTTATCATTTGATTTGTTAAAGCCTTAATGCATATTACATAAGAATTCTTAAAGAAACAAGTTCTACCACAATAAAGCAT
>JAOXYD010072008.1:0-26245 GCA_028565735.1 Pinacopodium congolense
CTCCAAGCTTTCCATAATGGATTCTTCTTGAAACATACCTATCTTTAATATTAACATCATAAACTCAAACCATTAGTAATCAAACATGTTTTGTTATCATTAAAGTCAAGATTGGAACCTCCTTTAGGTCAACAATCATGATAGCTTACTATAAATAGTTGCATAAAGCAGAGCTAATAGGTATAGCACCTTAAAGGAACTGTTCTACTTAGTCTAGTTTATTAAAAATCATAAATAAAGATGATAATTAAAAGATTTCCTAAGATATGATAATAGTTTTTGTTAAAAGAAAATGATTACATCACTTATCTTGCCAACACTTGATATGATAATGATTATATATATATATATATTTCCAATTCACGCTTTAGGTATATGATATTGAATTTATATTCAACATTAGCATAATGTTGAAGGTATGATAAGAAATAAATTGTTGAGGAAAAGTAGTTAGCCCATGTTTTACAAATAATTTGTTTGTATTAGATTAAGAATGACTTATGCTTAACATAAAAAGGCAAAAGTAAAAATTTAGATAACCAAGAGTATCTTTTTATGGGATATTGGTTCAATCAGTATGACAAGAATCATAGTTACATACAATGACATATGTATCCTTTTGATTATGAATCATATGGACCTTGTGAAATTCGTTACATTGATAAATGACCAAATCAATCTTTAGAGCAAAGAAAATTATGGAATTGAGTTGTTATAGATGATATATATGATGTTTGAGATGAGATAATAATTCATGAAATGATGAATACTTGTATTTCATTAAGTATATTGTTGACTTTATTTGATATAGTCATATGTATTTAATGAAACATCAAGTTCAATTTTGAAAAGTTCAAAATAGTTCAATCTAAGCAAAATTAGACATTGAGAATACTAAAACATTTCAATAAGATCGATGTAATGAGTTATACTTAGATTTTCTTGGTTATCTAATAGGAAATGTGATTCTACGGTAAATGATTTCATGACTAAATTTCATAGCAATATGGATTTATGTACGAGGACTTTTATAATATATGATATTGTGTTATGCAATGTTTATTTCATCATAATTATGCATTAATGACATTTAACCTCTATAGTTCCATACAAATCAATTAACATGATTTCATTTGAGATGTGGAATTGTAAGACTCTAAAATAGTAAAAGTTAATGATTTTAGGATGTGAATCTTAGTTGAAACATATATTATCTACAATGTTAAGAACCAAGTTTGATAATATGAACTTATGATATACCCAAAAGTTGGACATAATCTTACAAACCCTGTTGAAGAAAAATGTTTGATTCAATAAGTACTTAAGAAGACAAAAATTTTCAAGATAAGTAACGGATTTGAAACAATTCAAATATCATAATTATACATCCAAATGGAACTAGTACCTTTGTTTGATACATGTGACGTATAAATGAAAGGTTGATAGAAGTTAAATAGATTCACTTTTATGATGAATTCAAAGAGTTTATTTTGAAGATGATTGCAGATTTATCATGTATATAAGAAGGTTAGTAAGAGTGTACTTGTAAGTTTTAGTGAGCGTATGTAATGACATAAGAATCATTAAGAATAATAATTTATATTTTCAATTGTTAAATGCATGGGAGTCTAAGAATGACTCTTAGTTAGAGATGAAAAGATGTCAATTTAAATTCCATGAATTAAGATCTACAAATATGGATATAGGAGTTCCTTGCTTATTCTAATTCAAGTACATAGATAACGTGCTAAAGATGTTTAGCATTTAAAATTTCAAATACTTATGAAGTAAGAATGTGTCCATTATTCTGTGTATGAGTTGATATTTAATTTCAAGATTATAGGACTTTAGTTTTAATTTGACAAAAACAAAAAAAAAGTCCTAATCAAGGTGTAGTTAGTTGGAATAAAATTAGTTAAATTGGAAATATTCCAAGGTAACAATGGTTTTTAATCAATCCATAATACATTTTTCAATTAGTATAAATGATTACTTGAATCATGAAGTTATTTAATGAATTAGGTGCAGTTCTTTGCATTATTAGAACATTAATATGTTGCAGGATGTAAGAGCCAATAGGCATGCAAAATGGAACTAAGATCTCATCAAAGATTTAAGGACGTATTTGGCAATTTCTTTTACTTATAATGGTAATTGAGATAAAAGTTGGAAGGTTTATGAAAGTATTCACTAAATAGAATCCAGTAGAATTCTCTCACTAAGGCATTATTCTAACAGTAGTATGATAGCAATATGATGATATGGTATAAGATACTTAAGTAGTTGTTTTAGTACAAATGAAAGATTGTTGGTTTATACCCTACAACCAATCGGTTAGTTGTAAATTTGTGATATATTTTATAGAAGTGATTATTTTTCTTATATATATTTGTTTAATTGACTAATGTATAAAATAAAATCTATAGGAAAAATATATTTTACAAATGATATTATGATGAAGTTCATAATTATAAGATTTATATAGTAATTAAGTATGATCCCCAAATCATTCGTAGTCATTGCTTTATTAATAATAATGAATATTAATAGAGCGAAAAGGTTGACACATATTATATTTTTCCTTTTGAAGAAAGTAATCGATTTCATAGACTAAAGTATGAAAATACTTAAACAATCATGTAGGTACTTGTTAGAGAATAAGTTCATTGAACTGACCTGATATGAGAGTTCTATATAGAACATTACTTGCGTGTTTATAAAAATACTAATTTTGATGATTATATAAGTGGTCTTTAGACTTGAGATTACTAAAGTTATCTTATATAGGAATTGTTATGTTTTGATATCATTTATGACCTATTCTAATCATGGATAGTTCACTCGGTAGTCATTGGATGTAACATGAACTATATAGAGGTAATTGAGTGATCAATATAAGATTTGTCACCTTAAAGTAATTAGGCAAAATATTCTATTATCCTCGATTAGTATTTATTTAAAAAATCCTTGGGCAAAGTCGAATGACATTGATATGATTGGATTCAAATAATGAAGACACTAATTCCACACCTTATATTTAATTGGAGCATTATATAATAAATAGATTAAGTTATTCGAAAAACTTAAGCATTGATAGGTCAATTAAGAACTACTTTGACATTCCTAATATTTAGATGTTCTCAGACGTGTTGTTAGACGTTAATCTTAATTATGACTATAAATTATTTAAATGAAGAATTAAAGATAAATTAAAAGGAGTTTTAATTTATCTAATTATAATTAAGATTTAAAATAATAATAATTTATAATCATTATTATCATATTAAAAACCTAATGGGTTACAAATATAGATTGTATAGGTTAAACATATGATATTTGATTATGTTAAGATTAAATGATAATTATATTAAAGTTAGATTTTAATTGTTATTATATTTAATTTTAATATTAAAAAAGATCTTATATTTTTCTATATGAAGAAATAAACAAAAGAGGGGATAGAACTTCTCAGTTTCTCCTATCAATTATTGAGTTTCTATAAAGTTAATTTATGAATACCATTTAAAGGGAAATGCATGGGTGGTTAAAGTAGTTTTTTCATTAAGATACGAGAAAATGAAGACATAAGTCAAACTTTACAATAAAGTATGAATTTAATTCATACTTTATTATATTTATAATTTAATCTTATTATAGAATATTGTCATCTTCACTTTTTAGTGAATTAAATAATAAAATTTTTTATTTGATTTTTACTACACGCGAATCGATCACGTCCAATTTTTCAGCACTAACATCTCACGCAACCATACTATTAAATAGATTATCTAGTTAGGTGCTAGGAATTTCTTCGAATCAGATCAAGAGGCTGTGCCATGTTCCCTCTCCTGATTCCAGCCTTAGATGCTCTGATGTCTCCCTTAGCTCTTTGTGTAAAGTTCATGGAAACTCTTCAATGTTTTTTCCTTATATTTTTTCAAAAAAGAACTTCTAATTCCACATTAATGAAAATTGCCGGAAAGACATTCAGCGAGAAAGCAATAGTAGAATATCCAAGCATTAAGAGAAAATCAGCTTTTGAGATCGTAGAATGAACAACTAATTTGGATAAGAGCAATCTGTCTAGTCAAAGGAATCAACTCCTTCTTGAACCCGCAAGATGGAATGTATAAACAACTTTGAAGCTTTTTCTCTCAATCTTACAGCTGCAGCAACACCACCGGGAAGGACCTCAAACAGAGAATACAACGCATAACTGAAATTGAGCCTGCAAGTGATATTTCAGCAATCCAATTGAAAGGTCCTATAATCAATGTTGTCTCTTAGTGTGTGCCTTGCGTCTGGATAACTTAAAAGAGTATTTCTCTTTCGGTATTAGTTTGACTTCCTAGTTAGGACCATCAAAACCTTAATCTACCTGTCCAAAGTGGTGGGCTAGCGAAGCTGCTCGAAAGCTAGGGCGAATACTACCTCACTGCCCAAACAAGTACAAATAAAAGATGAACCAAGTGATTTAAAAAAGAAATTCAATTGAATAGTTGCAATGCTGTTATGAATAGTGATAGTCACTGGAATTGTCTCAATGGACTACGTACGCCATAGGCTTCAGCTACAAACGTAAGAATTCACTGGAATCAGGGCATCGAACTTGTTCAGAACCTTTTTTTTTTTTTTTTCTAGGTACGTTGAAAGCTGCTTTTTTTAAAGACGTTGATACAAAGATACATATACAAGAGAAGAAACTATCATTAATCCCAAATCATAACAACAGCAATAACCCCAACCCCAAGTAGAACAGCAACAAACTTGAAGAATGGAGTGTCAAAGTATAATTTAGTTTGTGGTTTGAATCCTTTAGCCATAAGATGGTTTATGGCAACATAGATGAAAACCCCACATGCAATCCCCATTGAGATAGCGTAGATCCAATCCGCAGCTCTGCCTTGTGTGGTTGCATCAATGGCAATGCCAATACCTACTCCGGTGGGACTGGAAATGGCAAATGCAAAAGAATAAGCCACAGTCAACAGAAATGGCCTCTTTGGAAGCATTCTAAGTAGTGCAATTCCCATTGCAATAGCTGCGAAAATTTTGTGCAAGGAAATTGTCCACAGGTTTCTCCATGCCTCTGCCTTAGTCGCTGAGAATATCGAACAAAATAAATTCTTTGAAAAGGAATCCGTTAACTTGTTTCTCAGAAGAATTTTTGACATTTAAATTTTGTAATCAGTAGTAGTTTATTTGTCAGGAAAAAATATGAGTACTTATGCAGAATTTCGACACATATGGTATATTTTCCCTTTTTTCCCATTCTTGAATCTTAATGTAACCAAAATAAAATGAGTAATGTGTTCCCAAACCCATGAAAGACAAGGGATTGAAAGCTGAATTCCATGATTTTTGGAAGCGTTAATTTAATATACAGAACAATATAAGATCACATATTTTTTTATAAATGATAATGTTATGAGTAAAATTTTTCAATATGTTGACGTGATGACACATAAATAGCTTACCTGCAACTCCAACAGCAATACCTTCAAAAACAGAGTGAAAACACAGAGCGAGTATTAGCAGTACCGTGTCACCAAGAGAAGTGGTGCTCAAGAACAAATGGTTAGGTTCCACTGCCAATTCTTTCTCAGCAGGCCTTCCTTGTTCAATCTCCACTCTGCTTTCTCTTTGGCTTCCCCTCGTAACGAAAATAATTATGCAATCACCGAGCATGGTCAAAAGGTACCCAAAAGATGCCAACATGAAAGCGAAAGGGTATGTCTTCGAAGTGAGGCTGCCAAAAGTATCAGTTGAATCGCTCAAAAAATGCATTAGAGAGGTCCCCAGAAAAACCCCACCTGCAAATTGTGTTCCCAAGAGTAGAAAAGTCTCGTTCCATTTGAAAAAATATGGGGACACACCACCAGCGAAAGTAGTGGCTAGAAGTATAATCAAGCACCAAACTTTCACCAGAATCAAGCTTCTGGAGTGCAAGTCTATGGTGATGCCGCTACCTTCATCGTCTCCATGGCCGTTGGTTAGAGAGCATTCCAGGAGCAATAGAGAGATTAACACAAAGCTTGACCATGGAGATTTGAGAGATGGCAAAGAAGCCATGGTTAGTAGGTATAGATGAAGCTAGCTTCTTCCCCGGGGATTTTAATTGCCTTTATGAAACTAGCTGTATATTATGGGGATTGTTGTTGTACTGGGACAAATGATTAAAATGCTTTGTAGTACAGATTTGACTTTCCAATGTTGCTGTCACCTTGTACTACACATAACTGAATCAACGGCAAAGCTTACCTGTCCCTGGAAACTAATCTATCATGAATATGTATAATAATTTTTGAGTTGTTTATATTATTCTTTGTACATACTCATTTTACATAAAGTACCTTATACGATTCAACTTTAAATATCAATTCTATTTCTATTAAAACTCTAAATAAAATTAAATAGTTAAACAATAAACTTATAAGATATAGTTTCTACTAAAATGCTAACATAAATCGTTATATAAATTTTGATAGAACTCTAACTACAAATAATTGTACATATATACAATGTAATTGTAGAATATGATATTTTAAATTAATATTTTATTTGATTTCTATTCAAGCTCCAACTCAACATAAAGTTATAATCATTTATGTTTACGAAATTTTTCTATAAAATAATTGATAACTTCCGGTAAAACTCAAACATATGAACCGGTAAAACTCAAACATATGAACCACGTAGCTCTAACATCTTATAGTCAAATTTAAATAATATTATTATATCAATACTAAAGCAATCTACATTATTGATTATCTTTAAACTGTAAATTAATTTAAATTCTTATTTAAACTAAATAATTTAAAAAACATCAATTCTATGAAATATTCTCAATGCGTATAGAAAAAGTTAATCTCATACGTTCACCACAATTTTTAGATTAAAATCGTTTTTTAAAATATGAAAAAAAATCTTTTGCTCCTGGCGGTAAGAGAAGGGTACGCTTGGTATTCATTTCATTTTTTTTCTATTTATTTTAAAAACACAAAAATCAATGAAAAAACATGTTTATTATATTATTTTTTGTTTTTTGTTTTTAAAATCAGAAAAATAAAAAAAATTAGAGAAACCAAAAAGTTGCATTTTCATGTTTTAAGAACAAATTTTCAAAACAAAATTTTTTCAATGAATAATTGACATAATTATTAAATTAATATGTATTTTAAGGGGTGTAAGAGTGTTTTGGTATAAAATTTTGAATTTATTTCATATTTTGGTGTCATCATTAAAATAGTTTTTATCACAAATGTTAACTATATAGGTTTTTATTTTTAGTTTTGTATTACAAATGTCAATCACATAAGTTTTTATTTTTTAAAAAAATAAAAATAAAAAAGAAATAAAACCAAAAACCTTAATTAAAAAATAAAGATGATATCAAATGACCCTAAGTTTTTGAAATGAGAACTAATATGATTGCTTGGAATAATGCTATGATCTAAGGAGCTACCCTATGCATATGGTTCTCTATAATCTTTTATAAGAAATGAGAAGGGAAAGAAAAAAGAATCTAGAAGTCTTTGCTCACTACTTGTAAATATCACTTTTCTTATGATAAAAAAGTTAAATTAGACCTAATATCTCTTACTTCAATTCTCAAATTGACATGATTAAATACTACCCAATGTAACTCTCTTCATAAAATGTTTCAATAATAAAATTTCCCAAATCATAACAACCTTAAATAGCAAATAATAAAATTCAAACATTTTATAATTTTTAATATCTATAAAATTATAAATTCACATGGCACATATTTCACATAATACATGAAAATCATCCAATAGAAATAAATTTTGAATAAATAATCAAAACCTTAATTCATATAAATAATTTAATACATAAAAATACATTTTAATTAAGCTCTTACACGTAGTCAAACTATTATGATGTTATAGAAATTTCCACATTCATATAATGCACACTATACCTACGTCATATATAAGGGTGTTTCTAAATTAGATCTCTATAAAAAGAATCAAATGTAACTATCATGTTAAAATAATCATTGCAACCACTTTCGTATGAAATTCTCTTTCACTAGTTCCATACATTCCAATAAGTTTGGGAAGCTTATCAAGGATACTTTCTGAGAGAGATACAACTATAAGTGATAAGATTCCGTTCTATTAGACTAGGCGACCTGCACGACACTCTATGAAAACCCTCTACTCGTTTATCTTAATCCCACCGAAAACATCTCAATGAAACTAAGCCTCATTTCAATTATCTTTAACATGGCTTGACTTGTATTTCAATAAACATAAGTAGTGGAGTTTTAGAAACTGTTTGTAAAAGTTCTTAAAAATTTTCGACAGCAAAAAGACTATATTTTGCCAAACCCAAAAATTTACAAGTCCCTACAAACAATTCAAAACACTTTTATATTAACCATACACATACTCCACTATAACTCAAGACATTTAAGTCCACTCAGAAGAAACATCAAGAGTTCAAAGCATTTATTGACCCATAAAAATTGATTACTAAAAGTTTGTATAAACCATGCATTCATTTAAAAAGATTCAATACATAATTATTTTACAAAAATCTTATACATACAAGACATGATTTAAGGAGTGGAATTTAAATACAATATGCACAATGCAAAAGTTGTCTAAACAGTAGCACTTGACAAAGACAACTACACGAGTGGTGGAGTCCTGGCATTTAAGCCTCTTAGTGAGCACCTGGGAGCTTATTTTGAAAACAGGAGAAAGAGTGAGTTAAATGAGTTCAGTGAGTATTATGCATTTTAGTAAACAGTTATAAAAATTTAACCTCTGTAAAAACATATATATATATATTTGTGTATTTAAAACAAACATACATCAATTTGAAATCTCATTCCTTAAAAGAATATTAAGAGATTTTCTTTATAAAATGTTCAGCTTTCTTGGCCATATGCTACCCTTAGGTTTTAAGGCTATAAATCAAAATTTTACATCGCTTTCCCATGCCCGCAATTTTATCATGAAACATGTACCACTTTTTATGAAATTACTCAAAACAATGCTCGCACTAATGATGACGTGGTTACGACTTTACTCGTAACAGTGTAGTACAATATATACTCCTTACGTGAAGAGGGCAACATAATGGACATACTAATAACTCAACCCACCCAGGTTAGTGACAGACGCCCTCGACACTGCCATGCACATTAGGACATACTCTAATCGGTAATAACATAACCATATATCCTCTCGGCGTACCATAGGCTAAAAATAAGTCAAATCATTATTCAAATTCAACCCAATTCATAACATGCGTAAACATTCACAATAAAAATCCTTAAAGTATTCATAGCACATCTTATTTTAAAAACATTCATAACTTTAATCAATAAAAGTCAATATAAAATCCATTCACTTTCCAGAAATCATTTTAAAGGTATACTCACAGTTCTCGTTTCTCTATCAATCTCTTTTTGACGATCTTTTATAGAAATATAGCTTCCTTAGCGAGATCCTAATAACATGACAAATATCACCATATGTCACTATTTAAGCAACATATTTTAGACCTAATCATTTCCATTACATTCTCAATATGTTTAAAAAAACAGCACAAATGTAGAACATTAAACAAACACATCACTCAAATGTAGGACAGATTTCAAAACAAATTCACTTCACTAATTAGGAATAGGTCCTATGTTTTTTTGGCCACGAGCGTTTCTATACATTTTCCCCTACATGTCTTATCTTTCTCAAGCCTCAAGGTTTATGCATATAAGTGTCGTATCCTGAGTGATATACCAAAATTACTGCATACTGGTCACAGTAAAGGCAGAATTTTCATAATCAACTTTAAGCTAGAATTCGAATTTCTCAGAGATAGAATTAGACTCCACATCCTTCATAACAATTCTATCCCTACGTGTGTATTTTCCAACGAACCTAAGATCATCTTATATGAATGTATCTAATTCATGATATGGCTGTAAGACTGATACCAGTTCAAAGGGCCTATACTATTAAAATAAGGATTAAAACAAGGAGAACATGATAGAATTTCAGATCAAGTTTGCATAGCAGTTTCGCACTAGTATCTTAGGGTTTTTGGCAAATCTTCTAATAAATGTTCCCTATTATCATAACTTTCTAATGACCGCGAGATTATGCAAAAGGGGTTATAAATTCGGGAGTTATACTTCAAACATTATAGACTATACACAATCAGGGGTAGAATTTCAAAACTTATTTCAAGTTAGATTTGAAACCTCTTAAAGCCACAAAAAAATTGGAGTTCTACAAAAAAAAACTTATAGCTATATGTTTCTATTTTCATATAACCTAAAAATCATTCCATTTAGACATTAATAACTCAAGATATAGCCAAATAACTAGACACAGGTCAAAACAATCCTTCCAGCCAACATAGTATACCAACTCCGAATCTTATAAATCGTTAGACAAAGCATACAAGCATATGTAAGAATCACTAGTTTATAAGAACAAGTGACTAACCTTCCTTCACCTTTGCTTAAAGATGATGTAGGAACTATGTTGTGGGAGAGGGAAAAGCATGTGAGATGAGAGAAACTTCAACATAATCATCCAAACCTAACTTCATGCTTTTTGCTTCACCATACACAAAGATGGAGAAAAGAAGAGAGCTTAAACACTTATTTTCTTTTCTTCGTTATCTATGGTCATAGGTGGAGAGAAAATATGAGGAAAAAAATTGATTTTTTCTTGGTTTGGAGAAGTCCTACGTGCTATCCTTCTTTTTCTTTATTAATGTCCACTAATGCATCATTTTATGACATCTTATCAACATCTTACATATGGCATCCATTAATGCATCACTTTATGAAATCCTATCAACATCTTACACATGGTATAGTATATAAATACTTTATACATGTCTTTTATAATTATACATGTACCTATACATGTATGCAAGATATTGGGATGGTTTGATGACAATGGGGTCGGGCTAACCGAATCCCGGTTATGGAAATATTTTCTGAAACCTTTTTTATTAATTTGGATATTTCGATTCCATCGGAATGCCTTACAAGATCATCTGAATCCATTTAATCACTTGAATCATCAACATATATTCATATTTATTAAACATCACAGCATAATGAGGTTCGGGGTCTTATAATAAACATAGGGCAACCAAGCTACATTAAAATTGGATCTTCACTGACAGGAGCCAATGTGGTGTAAGTTGTTGATTTTTTGTACTTAGTATATAACTACGTGTTTGTTTATGCCCTATAGCTAATCTATTAGTTGTAGAATTATGATATATTTTTTATTAAAGTAATTATTTATCTTATACATAATTGTTTAATTAACTAATATATAAGATAAAGTCCTTAGGATAAATATATTTTACAAGTGATATTATGATAGAGATCATAACTATGAGAATCATGTTGTAATTAAGTATTGTTCCTAAATTGTTTCTAGTCATTGCTTTATTAAGACTACAAATTAATAGAGTGAAAAGTCTAGCACATGTTATGTTTTCCCTTATGAAGTAAGTAGTTGATCTCATAGACTAAAATATGAAGATACTTGAATAAACGTATGGGTGTTTGTTAGAAAACAAGTTCATTGGATTGAACCAATATAAGAATTCTATATGGAGCATTACTTGTGCGTCTATGGAAATACTCATTGTGATGATTGTATAAGTGATCCTTAGACTTGAAATTACCAAAGTTATTTTGTATATGTATTTTTATATTTTGATACTACTTGTGATCTATTCTAATTATAGATAGTTTATTCAGTTGTCATTGGATGTAGCATAAACAATATAGAGGTATTTGAGTAACTAATATAGTATTTGTCAACATAAAGTAGTTAGGAAGAATGTTCTATTATTCTTAATTAGTATTTATTTATAAAATCCTTAGCCAAGGTGGAATGAAACTTTAAAATAGTTTTCAAATGTCATTAATAAAATCAATTACTAATGGTGGAGAACTAATATGATTGGTCTTAAATAGAGTAAATAATAATTCTATATTCTATGTCTAATCAAAACATTGTATGAAAAAAAGATTGAATTATACGAAAAAATCATATATGGATAGGTTAAGTCAAGACCACTTTGTTTCTAAGAGGGGCTAGTACCCTTTGTTTTCTCTTCTCAATTGTTAAGTTCTCCAAATGTTGGCCTGTTGATATTGTTAGAGGTCTAATATGTGTGTGACTGAAGTGGTTTTTACATCAGGATACAAGAAGAAGAAAACATGAACTAAGTTTCAAAATAAGGTACGAATTTAGATTCATGCTTGATTATGTTTATGATTGTTGCATTGGTTATGTGACTTATGAACTTTTAACGATTTTGAAACTATTTTACTTTGAAAGTCAATGAAATTGAGGCAAGCACCCCTACTGTAAAAGTAATATAAATGAGCAAATTTAAGACTCCAAATCTCAATCCCACAGGGAAAATAGCTTAATTACTAGGTTAATTAGAATATAATTATTTAGGCAAGTCCAAACAATTTGATTAAAATCTTAAAATTGCTAATCTAGTCTAACTTAGCTTAAACACTTCAAGAATGATTTTTAATTTCTTTTGAAAATTTTTTAAAATTACCAAATGTCTAAGTTAACTAACATTCAGGTGATTAATGATTTAATTCAAATTTAAACAATTTTAAAGGCTGAGATAGAGCTCCTTCACGAATTCAAGACAAAGCTGTAGTTAAGAATTATGCCTTTTCAACATTAAATCTCTTTTAAAGTTTGGTTATGCTTCAAATCAAGTAAATGGTATTTAATTTCAAGAAGGTGAGTTCTAGACTTTTAATCTCATATCTCTAACTTAAAAAAAAAAACTAGGTTTGGTCATTCAAGGATTAGGCATCAACACAAGTTCAAAATCCGTAAACTAGCTGAAAATTAAAGAATATTCAAATAATATAAGTATAAGAATATGAACTTGATTAATCTGACAAACGAAGGAAATAAAGTGATAATCTGAGATAAGAAACCCCTTATGATGGTTTATAAAATTAGATATATGTCTTAGCTTCAATCTCTAATAAATAGCAACTCAAAAACCAATCTAAAACTCGAATTACGGGTGTTTGAAGTCTAAAACATCTAAGAAAAACTAAGAAAAGCTAAGAAAGAAGGAAGAGCTTCTTTCTCTATATTGCAAATATGATTTTTGTGTATTGTTTGTGTGATTTTGTGTTTAGTCTTCTTTTGGTAGCTCGAGCATATGTCCACTTGGTGTACCAAGTCAATAAAGTTGAGTAGAGATATGCCGCAACTGTAAATATGGAAATTCTGTGAAGATATGCTGATTTGTATTCAATACGGCGATTTGACTGATGAATATGGTGGTTAAAAGCCCGTCGTATATAAACAAAATTGTGCTTATGAATACGGGGGTCTTGGGATGCATATGGTGGTATTTCCAGACCACTGTATTGAGTCTGGACAGCACCAATTTTTCATCATTTTATGTATTTCTTGATTCATTGTTCAGCAATCATCATTTAAGCGTCAATCCTGCAAAATAAAAAATTTTAATCAATAATTATACATGTTAAAATGACTTTAGGGGTAAATTTACATCAATTAACATCTAAAAACACTATGAATTTAACTTCTAACAACCCCTCCACACTGAAGTATTTGCTTGTCCTCAAGCAAATTAATTCATCATCAAGTTTATAATAAGACGTAAAAATTGGAAATTTGATTAAAAATTAACAACACAATTATTGAAAATGTTTTCTTCATCTTTCAAAAATATTGACTTATGGAAATGTTATAAAATCGATTAATCAAATCAAATTCCAAATATGTTTAACAAATTTCATGCCTCTTCAATCTTCGACCTATATCACAAAAATCAATTCCACATATAAAAGACAATATACTGAGTTTAATGTATCACCTTTTTAAACACTTCCACATCCTTTGGAAATTTAAAGACATCAAGTAATTTAAAATAATATATGAGATCCTAAACTTGGTTGAGAAGTCACTCAATCTTATAATGTGATGGTAGGCAGTTTATGGTGAACAACACTCGATTCCTTAATTGAGACCTCACATCAATTCGTCACTCAATAAGTTCAACCTTATGAATTTATATGGTTAGAAGTAGAGGAGTGAATTTTACTCACTAAATGATTATTCTCTCTTTATTTTCCCTTTTCTTTTTTTTTTTCCTTCTATCTTTTTTTTTCCTTTTTTTTTTGCTTTTCTCTCTTTTTTTTTTAGGTTAATTCTTTTTGGTTTTCAATTTTTTTTAATGATGAAAGTGTTGTCAAAGTAGTTGCAAAATTACTCAGTAGATTGCATTTTATAAATAGAATATCCTTTTGAGTATTAGATATCCATTATCCAAATTATGAAATGAGTTAAAAATATTTAGTCATTAATATATCAAATCAATCATATCAAATTTTAAATTGCCAAAATAATTGAATTCAAAAAAGAAAACAATGAAAATAATAAGTATCAAAATAATTTTTTTTTCACAATTTATAGCCTATGATGAAATTGATGATAAATCAAATGACTTTTAAGCAAAAAAAATTCTCAAATGTGTATAAAAGATCAGTTCAAAATTCACACACAAAAGTGTATAAATAGTTCCTAAAATGTATGAATTATGATTTCCCTCTCCCACGCTTAATTTAAACTTTGTCCTCAATGTCTATAAAATGAAATAAAATGCATAAAGTAGGAGAGGAATGAAAGAAATAAACCTGTTTGATATGCTCATGATGATCCGATGAATGTATTCACAGGAATTGAAAGTAATAAAAAGATTAGAATCAGATAAAATAAAAGAAGGCTCCACTCATATATAAATCCAATCAAAATACAACCAAAGAGTCCAAAATAGAGTAAAATATAGTCATCAAATCCGAAAAAGTAGAAGAAAACAACCTACACTATAAAATGGAAATAACAACATACTGAAAACAAACAAACAAAAGCAAACAACCTAAAGCAACATAGGCGAACAATCATCAAAGTAAACTAAAAATCATAACTATCTTGATCTTTAGCATGTTGATAATCCTCAAGGCTCTGGAAACCAGTAGTCAGATCATCCACTTGATGTTGTAAATGATCGAAATGTGTATATACTATATCACATAAATCAAACATCGTAGAAAAGATGTGAGTCTCCATGTTAATCGGATATTGCAAATTCGTGACCTGAGAATCATTAGATGGTGGTGGTGGTGAAAATGAAGTGGCAGTAAGTGATTGTGGGCGAGATGGATGAACGCTCTGTGTGGTCTCAAAGGAATCCGCACCCATCTCCTCTATGGGTGCCTCTGGAACATTAGGAGCTGGTGTCTCCTCAGATTGCTCATCCTCTTGTATACATCTCCATACTACACCTCTCTAAGAAAATCTTCAAAGTTTCATAGTGCCAACAATAATCTTATTACGATTAACCTTATCCACTGATGGCATAGAAGTAACATCAACTCTTGCCCCTCGAATAATCCGACTCAATAAGCATGGAAAATAGAAGGTCTTGCCTGGGTTTTGCATCCTCGCCACCTCCCTCATATAAGTGATAAGAAACCCAGTAAGAGGTAGTCCCTAAACACTCCTCAATCCATGGAGCATCTTATACAAAATATAGACATCGCTCAGCCTAACCTCATTCAAACTACTCGACCTCGGGACTACATGAGAACTAATTATGGTGACAACTAGACGCTCCTACACTCCTAAACTAGCAATATTAAAAGCATGATCTGATTTTGTAAGGAAGCTTAGGGAGCAGTAGCAATTGCAAAGTAAAAGTCAATATCAAAACCAACAGAATCACCATGTACCTCACATAAACATCTCCTCATCTTACACATTAAAAAATGTGTTAAGAAAAGCACTAGTCAGATGAATAGAAGTACCTTGCAGCATACTGTGGATTTTGATCGTATTCGTATCGTCTTTCTCCTCAATGTTCATATAGAACTCGCGAACTAAATTTGGATAACAAATCCCCGTAAAAGTGACAACTGGCTCCCAACCCAGCGTACGAAAAGCACTCGAATCATCAAATTATGCCTCCAAATCTAAATAAATTAGTTGATCTTAAATAAATTTATTGGTTCAATGTGAATCAAACTAATTAGCATTCTCAGACGTCGTAAAATATGCCAGAGCAGAAGCATGTCTTTTTCTAAGATTTTCACCAAAGGTAGTCCATGGTCACATACCAATCTCAAATTGTTCAAATATAACACCAAATTAAGTGAAAATATCTAAGAAAAACATTAAAAAATTCCTTGAAAATTTCCAAAAATATTTTCTATTTTTCAAAAAATTCAATGACTGATTTAGGCCATAATATAAGTATCAACGGAAAGAGTATTCAATTTAGAATATAATGATATCAATACCTAAATGAATGGAAGAAAAAACACAAGAAAATTAAAGAAATTCAAACTTGGCGTGAACAGTGAACCAATGGGGTTTTCTAGATTTTTGATGCAATTTTGAGTTAATGAGGGTAGAATTAGATAGATAATGAAATTTTCGACAAAATGACACCAAAATCACTCAATTTGGTAGAGAAACAAGTAAAAAAATCAGATTTAAAGAGAAATAGGGGTATATAGAAGTTGAGAGAAGAGAAGAGAGGGTTCTGCGTTTTCTACAGTGGGTTCAGGTTGAATATGATGGTCTAGTACCACCGTATATTAACTATCGCATTATGCCTTGATCAACGCTCTAATGCTGGGGGTCAACAGCTTAATAAGGGGGTTAAATAGACCACCATATTGAGTCTTTTGACTCAATTTTTCCAATGATGTTAACTCCAAATTAGCTCTAAATTGATCCCAACTTATTCCTAAACTTAGTTTTAACAAAATAAAATTAATTTTTCATCAAATTGTGTTAAAATAAAAATAAAAAACACTTTAAAATCAAATTAAACATACCGAAAGCAAGTAAAAGACTAAGGAAAACACACTGATCTTAAAAGGATTCAAAACAATATTTAAAGATCCCAACACACAAAATAAAATAAAATCACATACACTTACCTATCTAACTTGGAGAACTCCTAGCCTAATAAGGATTAAACAGTGAAAGAGTCTTAAAAGACTCCTCAAATGAACTAGGTACATACAATTTCACTCTTTTCCCATTAATCTTGAAAGATGAGTGGCCATTAGTAACTTTAATTACTCTAAATGGATAAACCTTAGTCACATCATAAGGCCCTCTCTATGTTGACCTTAACCTGCCTCAAAACAACTTCAATCTTAAATTATACACCAAGAATTTATCACCAACCTTGAATTCTCTATGAATGATATGCTTATCATGGCACCTATTAACTCATTCCTTATACAATTTAGAGTTTTGATAAGCTTCGAGAATAAACTCATCAAACTCATTGAATTGCAACTATCTTTCTTCTCTAACCTTCTTTGAGTCAAAATTTATAAAATGAATGGCCCAATAGGCACGATACTCTAATTCAACTAGTAAATGACAAGCCTTACCGTAGACTAACTTGTAAGGAGACATTCCAATGGGCATCTTGTTTGCAGTTTGATATGCCAACATCGCATCATCCAACTTAAGTGACCAATCCTTTCTTGAAGAGCTAACGGTCTTTTCTTAAATTTGTTTAATCTCTCGATTGGATATCTTCACTTTACCACTAGTCTGAGGATGATAAGGCACTATTTCAATTTTTTAAGCAATTGAATTCCAATTATTCACCCTATAAATATATAACATGACATTAACGTGCATCAATGATATTTTTCTTTTATGATTAAAACTAAATATTTTAAACATGACCACTACATCAAAAAAACATTGTTGTTAACCTTAACAAGGATGAGAAATCAAATGATAACAATTATGGATTATGAAATATGAAAATTCAATATATATTGAAGAAGGAAGAAGCTCTAAAACAATTGAATATAACTATGGAAATTTATGAGTACATATGGTCCATAAAAAAAAATTGTAATGCATATGAGACTTAAAAAAAAGGAACTCATTAACTCGCATTATATTATTGAGTAGCATAGATGATTAGACAATATGCAAGTTAAAAAAAATGAAAATACTACTGATATATGATATGCTTTAGCTACATGTTTTGAAAGCACCTCCATAATTGAATTGAGGTCAATCATTATCAAATTTGACACTTATAAGAAACGTTTAGCTATTCATCATAAAAACATTTAAGACATATATCAAATATGGTGATTGGGTTATAAGATGATGGTCATGAATTGTTTGATGACCAACAAGTGTGAACTGTGATTTGCTCTTTACCTTAAAATTGGGAGCATATAAAGATGCATTTGATATATAATGAAATCATCAAGATGATAGAGGATGCACGAGGCATCTTGTATTAGAGGAAGAATGTTTTAAAACTTCCAAAATGACTTTTAAGGTATATTCTTAGTTTTAACTTATGTAGAACTAAGAACAAGAAGGGTAAGCGTCCTAGTGGACCCAAATAGGGGGAAAAATATTTTTAACCACAATACTTATGATTCGTAAAAAGTCAAGTGAAACAAACATGGAAAAGAAAAATAACCTTTTAAAAAGGTAAACATGAAAAACGATTAAGTGTTATAAATATGGCAATAAGGATTACCTTACTTGAGATTGTGGTGAGCCTAAAAAGAAACAATCCTATAGTAAGAACATTTTTTTTGTGAATGTCTTATGTTCTATCTTTTTAACCAAATCACATCCTTTATAGGTTGCAGACTTAAGAGCAACTAACTATGGAGTGAGGGACATTAATGCTTTCATAGATTTCCATATAATCTATATACAACACGATGGATTTATATAGAAGATAACTCAAAATTTGCTTTATAAGGGATTGACACATGCAAGTCAGTTGTTTGTTATAACCATTCCTTAATCTTACATGAAGTATTGTATATTCCAAAAATTCAATGAAATCTTATTTTTGTGTTGGTTTTAGTGAAATTTAGATTTATTATAAACTTTCATAGTGGTGAAATGGATTTAAACCTTAAAAACTTTTATTACGATCATTGTTTTATATTGGATGGTCTTATTATTCTAGATATTATTGATAAAAGTAATAATATTAGTTATTCTTATTCATTTCATCTAGTAATTTCACTGTTGATACAATTTTATGACATATTAGATTATGTCACATTAATCATATTTAAATAAGCCAAATAGTAAAAGAAGGTATATTAGGTGACCTAAATCAAGTAGATTAACCTACTTGTAAACATTATCTAATTAATAAAATTGTAAGAAAGCATTTGGAAAGGAAACACGAGTTATGTAACTATTGCAATTAATAAATTCTAACATTTTTAGTCTAATGAATGTATAGGTAAGATGTAAATTTGTGTATTTCATCACTTTTATAAATAGATACATTAAATATGGTCACGTGTATTTGATTTCTTACTAATCAAAAGCATTAGATTGCTTCAAACAATATATACATTTAGTAGAGAATCAATTAGATAAGAAAATAAAAGCAATAAGAATTGATCAAGGATAAGAATACTTATCCGATAAGTTCATAATGTTATATGATGAAAAAAGAATAGAAAAGCAGTTAGCTATCACTTGAACCCCATATCAAATTTCATTGTAAAAAGATAAAATAAAACATTATTAGAAATAGTTAAGTTCATAATGATACAAATAAATTTGCTAATTATCTTTTATGGTGATGTCTTACTAATAGTTACTTATGTACTTAATCGAGTACCTAAAAAATTAGTTATATATGCTCTATAGAGTTATGTAACTTATGCTAAAGATACATTATTTTTTAGCCCTATTTTCATGGTATGTTGCTTGTGTTTTGGATTAAATGTAAAGGATTTAGTACTTAATTTGAAAAGCATTACTATTTGAGATCTTATTTATGTCTACAAGAGGAAAAGAAGTAAATTGAGAAGCACCGGGTTAAAGTAGAGCAATTTCGAAAAATTTGGAAAAGAATCCAAAAACACAGTACTATCGTAGCCCCGTGCTTAGGCCATGCTCAAATGTGTAGTTTTTGTCGTTCCAACAACCCAACATGCCCCCATGTTTACCTTATATGAAAAACATAATTCCATGTAAGTCTTATGTTGGCATTAAAGTTTTTAGAGAATTCCCAAGCAAAGCATGTCCTATTGCATGGGCTCATCTTTGGGGCTACGTAGCACATTAAAAGAGTTAGGTCGAGAGTTTAATGAGGGGGCTAAAGAATGGGAAGAAGACAGACAGAGAGAGAGAGTATTTTGGCCAAAGAGCGTCAAGAAGTCATTCTGAAGCCATTTGACACTAGTTTTGATTAAGATTTTTTTTTCAAGATATAGTAAGATTTCAACAAGAAATTATTTTTTAGGATTAAAAATTTAAGGATAATAAATTATTTATCTTTTTTTAATAGTATCTATGTTGAAATTCATCTAATTATGAATTAAATTGGGATATACATCTAAGTAGAAGGAACCTAAGAGGTAATACACTTTGATTGATATTTAGTTTAATGAATTTCTAGTTTTTTTTTTGTAATTTATCCATGTTTTCATATTAATTGAATCAAAGGAGTGAAAGTTGAAGGTTCGGTGTTTAATTTATGTATCAAGATTCGAGAGATAAGATGTGCAGTTAGATCACAAAGTGGATAAAGAAGGTTTAACGTAAGCTATTTGAGAAAAATTCATAAGATCTTCTTGAATTAGAGTAAAACCTGTCAAGAGAGTTCATAGATCGAGTTAAAGCATTCTTAGGTTGATTAGATTTAAAAGAGATTTCTATTAGTTAACCTATAGATAGGGCTTATATACTTCGAGATAGAATACAATCTAAGTTAAGAACTCTGATTGGTCTAAAAAATTAGAAGAACTGATTAAGGTAAAGTGAAATTGAAGGTAGTAAAGTCCTAAGGGAATTCTCACCTAAATCTAGATACTTTATATATTTATTCTCTTGATCATTACTTTGCTTTAGTATTTAGTTTTAATAATTGTTTTACTTCTTTATTTAATTATCTATTATCATTGGCGTAACTTGTTAAGTTTATAGATAATGGGTAGCTATCAAACAATCCATGTGGAATTGATCCATACTCGTCAGTGCTAGCTAGTTATAGTTTCAATTAAACAATATCATTATGGATAGGTAGAAAACTTGACATGACAAATTAAGGCATTAGGTTATGTTGTCTATTTTCATGATCTATCTTATAAATATGGGAAACTGAGCCTTAAAGAAAAAAGAAGTGTTTTTTAGATATTCTAAATACTCAAAAGGATATGTGTTCATAAGTGAATAAGGTAATGAAGGAATAACTTAATTTAAATCACAAATTGTCATATTTATATAAAATGAATTTTCAAGGTATGATGAAATAGGTAAACACCAATTTTTTATATGAGACACTTGATCAAAATAATTCTGTTTTAGGAAATAAAGTAAGGGAACTTCATCCGAGTGGAAGCAATATAGAAAATAAAGAATTGATTTAAGATCAATTTACATTTTGATATGGTGAAATTTTACCTAAAGCATCTAATCCGAGTGAGAGTAATCATAGCATTTATAAATTTGTTTCTTATAAAACTTGATTACGTTAAAGTGATAGTGTAATCATTCCTCGAAGTCAATTTGACATCGAAGGAGAAATTCACATAAATATACCATGTGAAGAGGATGAGCCAAGGAATATAAATGAAGCTTTTGCTAGCTACACCAAAGAAGAATGGATGAAAGTAATAAAGGAATAAATGGCTTCCTTAAGCTCTAATGTAATATATAACTTGGTTGATCTCCTTAAAGAGTGAAAAATAATTGGAAAAAAAATAAGTTCTCAAATAAAAAGAAAGATTGATGGCCATATCAAAAGATATAAAGTATTTCTTATAGTTAAAGGATATACATAATATAAAGGAATTAATTATGAAGAAATATTTTCATCTATTGTAAGTTTACTTCAGTCTGTCTTATTTTAGTTACAGTAGCCCACATGAGTTTTGAATTACATCAAATGGATGTAAAGACTAATTTTTTCTAAATGATGACTTAAAAAAAGAAATCTATGTGAAACAACTTATAATTTTCATTGATATAAGACAAGAATATAAATTATGTTGATTATTAAAATCAATTTATAATCTAAAGTAGTCCTCAAAGTAATGGTACATTTGTTTTCATAATATAATAATTTCTTATGGTCTTTATATGATCTATGAAGATTATTGTGAAAATGTTAAAAGATCAAAAGATAAATTTGTGATTTTATATTTGTATGATGATAATATTTTGATTATAATAAAGATTGTTGAAAGAAAATTTACTAGGGATTTGTTTTCTTACTCAATAATGGTACAATAACATAGAAAAATAAGGAATAATCTTATGTTACATTATCTACAATAAAAATTAAATTTGTATCATTTATAACTATAATAAAAGAAGCTACATAGCTTAAATGATTCTTGAAATTACTAAAATTAATAGCGATTAAGTGACAATTAATTATAATAAGCAAACAACAATTGCTTAGACTAAAGATCCCAAATACTATCGTAAAACCAAGTATATAGATATCAAGTATATTATGTAAAAGATATAGATGCCCTATGAGAAGTGAACATAAAATATATATCTACATGAGATATGGTGGTAGACCTAATGATAAAGCCAATTTTCCAAGATACATACATTGGGTATGTAAAGTTACTAATTTTACATAAACATTTGAAATATAATTGATAAATATATTTATATATAAATTCACTTATTGTATTGTCATGTTTAAATGTTAAAAAAAAGGGGGGGTTGACATTGTTTGTTACATGTTATTATTTTACTAATATGTTTACTTTATGTGAAGTCATTCCATATATGAGTTAAAAGTGTATGTTAAACAGATAAAAGATTAGCCCGCTCATATGAGTATCACCTTTAATATTTGTAATGACTAAAAATAAGTTAAGTTTAATATTTATTATCTAAATGATAGTTGAGAGAAAAAGTTTAAAACCATTAATGTCATCTTAGACAAAATGAAATTGGTTTAAAGTGATCAAATGATCACTATATTTATCTTAAGTTGTTTGAACGTGAGTTTTGAAAGATGAATTTTAAGTAGACTAGTAAAATCGAGTTATACATTATGTATATTTGGCTTAACATCTGTACAATATTGTATGAATGAAAGACAAACATAATAAAAGAAAATGAGTTAATAGCATAACATATAGCTCCTATCATAAGTGCTAAAAAAAGCCATAAAGAGATTAACATAATTTATAAGATCTAGAGGTTAAAAGGAACATCATAATTTACTTTCATAATTCTTATCTAATTCTTAAGAATTTAATTTAAGGTTCGTTACTTTAGGTTATCACTAAAAGATATGTAAGGTATGATCCTATGAAAATTTTTTAGAAAATTAAACTGAATTTAATTTAAAAGAATTGAGAATAAAAGCAAGTTATTTTTTGAATAATGACTCGGATGAAAGTATATTTAAAAGTAGCCACTGTCTCTTAGTAGATAATTGAATATAGTAATGATATGATAAAATAAATTAGATAAAAAAAGAATACAAGATATGACCTAAGGTATAGCATATTAAATATACTTAAAGATTGATTCGTTAGTTAAGATGCCATGTACTCTTAACAGATATATGATGATAACCTCTCATTATATACTAATTGCATGAGTTATTGAATAAGTATGATAATAACCTGAATTTGAATTGAATAATTCCATCATATGTGAGTTAGAGATGATAGAAAATACTAATATAACCTTAATAGGATTTTAAAAAAATTTAAACAGGGAAGTTATAAGTTTGAATGTACATATATAAGTGTATAAATTCAAATGTGAAAGTATATAAATTTTCATTTGGAAAATAATATAACTTTTCATTCAAGAAGAGAATGTTTCATTTTGGGAAGAAAATAATGAGGTAGAATTGTAACAAGATTTTACAAGATTGAAAATCCTTTAACTTATAGATATTGGAAGTAATTCTTAACTGTGATTATTTTCTTCTTTAATTGATACATATAGAAGCTCCTAAAATCTATGTGATTAAAATGTTTCTACATTCTTAATGTTAAGGCCATCATCCCAAGTTTTAAGAACTAGATATCCTCTACATAAAAGTTTTAGGCCCGTATAAGCCATATTAATTGACAAGAGAAAGCATATATGAAGCCAGATGAAATGGAGAATTTCTATTGAAGGTTGAGATTGCCTTTTCTTGTGATTCTCACCTCAAATTCTTGAGCTATCTATTCTTTAAGCTAACAGTTCATGTGGTGGTATGAATTACATAATTTCCTTAAAATAAGGTAATCAAAAGGCCTTCTATAACTTGAATTCTTCTTGACTCTCCACCAAATTTTATTCAACTAATTTGACATTTAGGCTAAACAGAGACCTCATTGCATAACTATTTTTACAAAATAAAAGAAATTTTCTAAATAAAGAAATTGTCTAGATTCTTTAAATTTAAATATTCATGAAAGTTTCAAAGCTTTATCTCCTATTTAATCACAACAGTTCAGTCATAGCCTGTTACAAGTTACAGAAAGGATTTGTTACTATAGCTACCTTAGTTTAGCATTACGCTAGATTTATATCTAATTCAAAAAGATTAATTTAAAAGTTCTCAAATAATAAATGACATATGAATATTTAGTTATAAATTTGTTAATATATATGTATAAAGTATAAGTGGAAAGAAAATACTTTGTATTTCTTATTAAATAACTCTGTATATAAAGTGTTATTTATACAAGGTTATACTCCTAATTAGGCAATAAATAGCAGATATGGAATTTGCTACAACTGTAACACTCTCCCTCAAGTTGGAGCACAGATGTTAATCATATCTAACTTGTTAAAAAGATAATAAACTCGATTCCCTGGTAGAGCTTTCATAAATAGATCTCTTAGTTTTTCTCTAGTTTTCATATATCCTTTAGAGATTATATTATGTTGAACCTTTTTGCGAACAAAATGGCAGTCAATCTCGATGTTTTTAGTTTATTAATGAAATAAAAGATTAGAAGTAATATAGAGAGTAGCTTGATTGTCGCAGAATAACTTTGCGGGCATTGGAATTTTGGAGCCTAGTTCTGTTAACAAGTGATATATCCATAATATTCATATGCAAATTGTGCCATGGCTCTTTATTCAGATTATGCACTTGAGCGAGACACAATATTCTACTTCTTACTTTTCCAAGAGACTAGATTTCCTCTAACAAAAACACAATACCCTGTGGTGGACCTTTGATCAATCTTAGATCCTGCCCAATCGACATCTGAAAAGCATTTTATGCAAGTGTGGCCATGGTTCTGTATAGTATACCTCTTTCAAGAACTCCTTTTAAATAACATAGAATTTGTTCTAAGGTAGTCCAATGATGAACCGTTGGAGAGGGCATATACTGACTTATAATACTGACAGGATAAGCAATGCTGGGATGAGTAATTATAAGATAGTTTAATTTTCTAATCAATCTCCTATATTTCTTAGGGTTTTCAAATAATCACCTCCCTTCATAAGCTGCATATTAGGTGTCATTATAGTATTGTATTACTTTACACCTAACTTTCCAGTCCTAGCCAACAAATCAAGCACATATTTTCTCTGTGATAGAAAGATACCTTTCCTACTTCTGGTTATCTTAACACCTAAGAAGTACTTTAATGCCCCCAAATCCTTTGTCTAGAACTGACAGTGGAGAAATTTCTTCAAAGATGATATACTTGTAACATCATTATTAGTAATAAAAATATCATCTATATATCTACCAAAAGTATAATACCAGATGAAGGATTTTTATAAAATATTGAATAGTCAGTTTTGCTCTTACTTAGGCCAAATTGTTTAACTGCTTGACCGAATTTTCAGAATCAAGCACGGGGACCCTACTTTAAGCCATACAGTGATCTTAAAAAATGACATACTTTTCCATGCTCCCCTTAAATAACAAATCCAGGCGATTGCTCCATATAGACCTCTTCATGTAAATCTCATGTAAAAATGCATTCTTGATGTCTAGCGAATGCAAGACCCAGTCATAAGTAACTATCATAGAAATAAGCAAACGAACAAATGTTAATTTGGCCATAGGAGAAAAAGTATTAGAATAATCCACTCCATAAGTTTGTGCATAGCTTTTTTCAATCAAGTGGACTTTAAGTTGAGCTATTGTTCCATAGGATTAACTTTAGTGGCAAACACCC
>JAOXYD010072009.1:0-12604 GCA_028565735.1 Pinacopodium congolense
ATGGAGATTGGAGCAAAAATTGAAAGAAAAACCCTTAGTCTAGACCATCAATGACACCCTCACAGGGTCACATTGATGGATGGATAGGAGGCCAATGATGCATTCATCATTCGATCATTAACGGTGCCCTGTCGCCTTCTTATGTCATTCGGTGCAGTCCATTGTTAATAAAGCCAATCAATAATATCAACCTCAAAACTCCAAAATTGCGACTTGTACATGTTCTGCATCAATGCTCTTGTCTGTTAGCACATGTGGGAGGCTACTAAAGCTGTAAAAACAAACAAACAACTTAGATTACATGAAGAATAAAGCAAGAAATAGATCTGAAACAAGAGAGAGACACTCTTGCTTCTCTCTTGATTTATTCTTAGAACATATAGGCTTTAAACACTTTGCATTCGTATTATATGTTGTTTTTTAGTTTAAAAACATTGAAGGTTATTATTAAGACTCATATCTAAGTTTAGAAATCATCCAAGGGGGTTTCTTAACTCAAATTATCATTTGTTTTACTCCATTTTTCGAATTAATCAAGGTTTATGCTCTTATGCTCATATATATGAATGTTCTTTGATTTTTCTGCAAGATCTTGATGAAATAGAGCTTTGTTGGAGTTTAGATTCAAGTTGGGAGTTCAAGACACATTCAGAAGTCTTTCTTGGATATTTTTGTAACCTTTAAACATTTAAGCTCATATTTTCAATTCTATCAATGCATGTTGTTTAAAGTGTATATCTTATAAGTTATAATCAAAATGTGGTTTCTACAATCTTTCTAATAGCTTAGGTTCTTGTTTTATTACTCAAAACAATAGGCCTAAGTTTCCCTTATAGATTTGATTTCTTAGATGTTCCTTGGGCAAAGTATCAACTTCGATAGTTGGGTGTTACTATTCTTCGTAAGGTTCACATCAAGTCAAACCAAAGGAAAGTGTGATTTCCATCCCTAATTTTAAATTTGAATTTATGATTGATATATCTTTGATTTTAAGGATTTTCTTCTGACTCCACAAGTCAATAGATTTTGGAGTATAGGAGCAAAAACTATTCCCCTGTAATATTACACTATGGACCCATTGAAATTGCTCTGCATTTGTAAAGAGAATCCAAATTCTCTCGACCAAAAGAATTTTAAGGGTTTTAACAACTTAATGCTACGTCATTCTCTTATTTTAGGTTACACATGTCCTCCCATTTGACTTTAGAATGACGATACAAGTTGGATGTTCCAGTGTAGAGGAAATTTCTAATTTTATTTTCCACTTCTTCAATAATACTAGGAAGATAGAAGGCCAAAAGACATGGGAGGAATTGAGAATTAAGCTAACAAGCTACAGCCTGTCAACAAAAGAAAGAGTTTTAGTGGTCCAGGAAGAGATTCTATTCTCAATCTTGAGAAGGAGAGGGCTACAGTTAGCTTTAGATAGCTTAGATGAGATGATGAAAAGGCCCAAATATTTAATAGGGAGCACACCTTTAGGGATACTTGACGTTCTAGATCCTAAATCTAAGAGGTGGGAGGCTGATGAGGTTACAAAGGACTGGCTTTTAAGGTGATTGATGGAGAGACCAGACAAGGAGCAAACATGGAGGATCAACTCTACAAAAAGGCAGTAGATCATTTGCAAAACACAGGTTGTTGAGTTTAATATGATCACACTTCCAATAAAAGGAAAAGTTTGAGTTGATACTAATAAAATGTAGGATTTGGGTTATGGCTTCCGTATAAATGATGGAAAGGTAGGGAGACAGTTGGTCTCCTTGCCTAAGCTACGTTTGGTTTTAAAAAAAGGGGTTGGTTCACAATTCACAAGAATAGCCATAATAGGAGTGGAAATGCATTCAAGGATCCAATGGATAAAGGAATCAGGGAAGGACATGGATTTAAGAGTTTGATGAATTGGACATAGTCATAGGCTTTTCTTAGGTTAATCTTGAAGGCCTACTTTTAATGGCCATTATCAATGTGATATTTTTTAATACTTCCTGCATTAGCAAGATGTTATCTTCTAATCTTCTGCCTTTGACAAAAAAAATATTTGGTTTTCACTAGTTAGAGAAGGCAATACACAAGTGAGTCTATCAGCAAGTTTTGCAATGACCTTATAAATCATGTTTATAAGAAGAGATTGGCTTAAATTAGAGACAAGGGATGGATTGAGAGTTTTTAGGACCAAGGTGATAAAGGCTAAATTTGTGTCTTTAAAGAGTTCCCATGTTTGAAAAAATGCATAACAAGGGTGGTTAGATCTCCTTTCATTATATCATAGGTTTTCCAAAAGAAATAAGCATTAAACCCATCAAGCCTAGGGGTTGTAGAGGGAATGAAGCTGAAGAAATTTTTTTAACTTCAAGGGCTAAAAAAGGAAAGGTTAGAAGAGAAGTTATATGGGAAGGAATGTTGCATTTGATTACCTATCTCAAAATACTAAGATTAACGACGTGAGATATCTCTTTCCTTACAGTATCTTTAAAGAAGCTAAGATAATGAAGTTTGAGATTTGAAGGGGTAGAGAATAAGGAGTGGTTTAGTCCTTCAACGGATGAGATGGTATTAGTGTTTCTTCTAACAAGGAGGGAGTTGTGAAAGAATTTAATATTCTGATCACTTTCTCTCAACCAGATAATTCAGGATTTTTACTTATAAAAGGATTCCTAAAGGTTCAAAATAGATAAGTAATCTTAGAGTGTCTATATTTCTACTATCTTCAAAGAGCAGGGGGGAAGGGTTTAAGTAAAGGGCATCTTATACACTATATAACTTAGCACAGGAAGCTTTGACTAGGAGGTTGAGCTCCCTAACCTCTACTTTATTCATCCTTTTAAGAGCAACATGTTAGACTTGTTATTGAAGAATGCTGAATCTATTGAATCTATTGAAGAATTTAAAACAACTTATTTGTTACAATTAGACTGTTTTGAGTAACTTTGGGCCAATTTCTTGGGCTAAATATTTTATTTATTTAGAACTATTTATGATGCTATCTAAGACTTAATTAAGTTGATTCCATCCTTAGCCTACTAAATCATTAGGTTTGTTTTTGGAATAAAAAGTTTGTTTTAATCTTATCTTTTAATGAGTTTGTTATTTTAGACTAGGATAGGCCAAAACCCATTTCCTAACCTTATGGAATATGGCTAGGACATTAGGATTAGTATAAAAACCCCATATTTCATCTAATGTAGACAGACTTAATTGATTTCAGACTCAACAAATACAAAGAGAGTTCTTTTGCACTACTTTAGAGAAAGACCTTTAATGATGTTTTTAAAAGACTTGATTTTCATTTAAGCAAGTGTCTGTCAAGATTAAAATCATTCCTTATTAGCCCTAATCTTTTTTCTAAATCCCGTAAAAAATATCTTCTAAGTCATTGTTTCAATTCTTGTATAAATATTAAATAATCCTTGGATCCTAGACTCGTGATTTGTGATTCATACAATTTGAGGTGAAGAGCTTATTAGTTTTTAGCATTGGAGCCATCTTTTATTATCAAAGTTTAAAGTAAATCGTGTCCTTTTATTTCTGTTAAATTTCATGTCCTTGTTTTTTTAATGTTCTAGAGTTTTTTTCCTAGAATCTTGATTTTGTTTTCTTGAGTATTTAAGTTTCTATTTCTTGTTTTTGATATTCCTTCTTTTTCTTGTGCTTCCTAACTGTTTCTTGGAGTTAGGAAACATAATCTTGATCTTCTTGATCTGAGGAGATTCTAACTGTTTACATTCAAAGAATTGAGTTTGCTTGATTTTTTGAATTCTTATTGAATCCAATTGAATCCAACTGAATCCTGTGATTCTTATTTCTTGATTTTGTTTGCGATTTTTTATGTGAATTCGGCAGGTCGTCCCCCCTTCCTATGGGTTCCCTACCAGCCCTGTGATACATCAACCACGCTCCTTTCCTCTCTCTAATCATAAAGTCCCCTGATTTCTTTCTTTTTCTTTCACCCCCTGGAATAGAATAAGTAAGGCCTCATTTCTTTTTAGTTTCTCATTGTTCCAAATAAAAAAAGAGTTTAAAAAATCCTAAAGAAAATGAGAAAAAAGAGAACAAAAAACAAAAGAGATAGAAAAGAAACAAATATCAATTCTTGATAGTTATTTGTGTATTTCCAAATTCCTAATCTATAAGGATTTGATAAGTCAATTTGGGTACATAAGAAGAACTCTATAAAGAACTTCTAAACCTGTCTAAACTAATTCAAATCTAGGTTATTCCTTCTTCACATGCCAATTACATTCTTCTTTTAATAGAACATGTCAATTACATTCTTAATTTGATAGACCATGTCAATTATATTCTTTATTGATATGAATCCTAAAAGGCTAAACCTAGATAGTCACAACAAGCAAAAACATATTTCATTACAAGAAAGCTAAATCAGGTCACTATGATCATAAACAAGGATAAAAAAAGGATATGGACGCCACACTCCAGAATAAATGAGAAAAGGGAGTGATAAGTCGATTTTGAATGCCTCAAGATTGAATCAACCTTGATAAGTTCTGTAATTCAATGAAGAACCTAAGAGAAGTTTCTCTTAATTTTCATAAAATATGGATAAAGTTGTTTCTGAATACAATACATGAAGATTTATATGGCCTAAGCATAAATATAGTAAAAGAAGTAAAAGCAAGTTTGTTTGGTATGCCCATTAGCCCTACATACCCACTAAATACTTGGACCATATTAATAATCCTTGGGATATATATTCCATCTTCAAGGATTCTCTTTTGGCCAAAAATATCTTTTTTGGTACAAATATCTTAAATTAGCCCATTAAGTGCATCATTCATCTTCTTATCTCTTAACCTTATAATTAGACCATCTGGAATGTGCAAAGGGTCTTTAGTAACTTTCCGCACATTGGTTCCTTGGTTCTCATCATTCCCCCTTTCCTCAAAGGGATTCATCCTCGAATGTTCACCACCAGCAAAGCGAGAAGGTTAGAAACATTGAATGCTACACTAACATTATTCTCACCTTGCAGATCCAATTTGTAAATATTATCATTAATTCTCAAAACAACTTGGAATGGACCATTGCCTCGAGAATTTAACTCAGAATGCCTTTAAGCTCCAACCTCTCCTTATATATATGCAACCAAACCCAAACTCCTAGTTTGAACATAAATTTTCTTGCACCCTTTGTTTGCTTGAGTAGCATATTGGTCGAATTGCTTCTCAATTTGTTGCCTTGCCTTTTCATGCATTTTCTTCACCATTTTAGCCTTATTTTTTCCATTGAAGGTAGCTCTCTCATCAATTGGAAAAGGTGACAAATCCAAAGTAGTTAATGGATTAAAGCCATACACAACCTCAAAAGGTGAAAGATTAGTAGTAGAATACATTCTTCGATTATAAGAAAACTATTCATGTGGCAAACACTCTTCTCAATTCTTCAAATTCTTTTGAGTAATGGAACATAATAAAGTAGATGAAGTTTAGTTTACTACCTTAGTTTGCCCTTTAGTTTATAGATGGCATATAGTTGAAAAGAGAGGTCTGGTTCCTAACTTATCCCATAATGTCTTCCAAAAATAGCTCAAGAACTTTGCATCACTATCGAAAAATATGCTTCTCTGTATACCATGCAAATGAACTACTTCCTTAAAGAACGAATCAGCAACATTATTAGCACCATCAGTTTTGTGACAAAAAATGAAATAAGCAATATTGGAAAGCCTATTAACAACAAAAAATACTGAATCCCTACCCCATTTTTACTTAGGCAGTCCCAATACAAAGACTATAGAGATATCAACCCCTAGTTCACTAGGTCTAGGTTAAGGAGTGTTCAAAACATTTGGTAAGACCTTAGACTTGGCTAGTCTGTAATTGATACACTTCTTACAAATTCGCTCAACATCACACTTCATTTGTGGCCAAAAGAAATGTTCATCCAATAAATCCAGAGTTGTCCTTATATCAAATGACCCATTAAACCACCACTATAAATTCCCTCACAACCAACTCCCTCAAAGAACACATTGGCTTACATAATCTATTCTCTTAAAATAAATACCCATCATGCCTATAAAAATTCCCAAATGCAAATTTCTCACAGGCCCCATAAACATTAGCAAAATTAGGATCCATTGAATATAAGTCTTTGATATACTCAAATCCTAATAATTTAACACTTAAAATAGAGAAAAGATAATACCTTTGATTCAAAGATTCATGATCAATATGTATGACAAATTAATTGGGCCATAAGTAATGTTGCCATGCTTTCAAAGTCCAAACCAATGCATACATCTCCCTATCATAAGTTGGGTAGTTAAGAGTTGTTCTACTCAACTTCTCACTAAAGAATGCAATTAGAGGTTTGTTCCTGCATCAAAATAGCTCTAATGTCAATACTTGAAGCCTCACACTCAATCTCAAAAGTTTAAGTCAAGTAGAGCAAGCAAATGGTGCAGAACTCATCCTATCATTAATCAAATTGAATGCATTTTCTTACTCATCACCCCACTTAAAACCAAAATTCTTTTTAAAAATTTCATTTAATGGTGAGGCTATTATATTGAAATCCTTAACAAACCTACTATAAAAACTAGCCACACCATGAAAGCTACACACATAAATTAATTTTCCTAGGTATAGGCCAATTATGAATAGCTCTAACCTTTTCCTCATCAACTGAAATTCCGTTAATACTAACAACATAAACAAGAATCACAATAGGATATGTGCAAAAGTAACCCTTTTTAAAGTTAGCATATAATTGTTATTCATGCAAAAAAACTTATAACACTTCTCAAATGATTAATATGCTCATCTAAGCTTTTTCTATAAACTAGAATATCATCAAAATAAATAATAAAAAATGGGCCAATGAAAGCATGCAAAACATGGTTTATTAATCTCATAAATGTGCTAGGTCCATTAGTTAATCCAAATGGCATAACTAACCCCTCATGTAAACCATTTTATTTTGAAGGATGTTTTCCATTCATCTCCCACACACATTCTAATTTGATGATATCCACGCTACAATTCAATTTTTAAGAACACACAAGAACCATGCAATTCATCAAGCTTATCATATAATCCAAGGATGTCTATACTTTACAATGATTTTATTGATGGCTCGACAATAAGAACAAATCCTCCATGTCCCATCCTTTTTAGGCACACGTAACACTGGAACAACATGTGGACTCATGTTTTCCTTCACATATCCCTTAGCCATTAGTTCCTTCACTTGCCATTAAAGTTCCTTTGTTTCCTTGGGATTACTTCTATAGGTTGGTCGGCTTGGAATTGAAGCCCCATGGATGAAATTAATTTTGTGTTCTATTCCTCAAATTGGTGGCAAACCACTTGGAACTTCCTCGAGGAACACATCACCAAAATTTTGCAAAAGAGAAACAATAAAACTTGGCAAAGAAGAGTTAATATCGTTAGTATTGATCAATACCTCTTTATATAAAAATACAAAGATAGGTTGTTTAGAATAAAAGCCCTTTTTACATCACTTTCTTTTGAAAAGAAAATTTCTTGTTTTATCTCTTTCTCTTTTGCACTCACTTGGTTGTTTTTATTTGTTCTTTTGGAATTTTCTCTCTTTTCACTCTCTTGCACTCCTTTCTTTCTACTGCACTCAGTTTCACACTCTTAATTTTAATTCTCATTTGATCCTTATACACTTGTTGAGGTGTTAATAGTACAAGAGTGATTGATTTTCCATTCATTGCAAAAGAGTATCAATTTTTAAACCATCATACAATACACAACGATCAAATTGCCAAGGTCCGACCAAAAGAATATGACCAGCTTGAATAAATACTACGTCACACAAAACTTCATCATGATATTTGCCAATACAAAATATGATGAGAACCAAGGAACTAATTTATGGATAGTTACTAAAGACCCTTTGCACATTCCAGATGATCCAATCATAAGGTCAAGGGCTAAGAAAATGAAAGAAGCACTTAATGGGCTAATTCAAGATATTTGTATCAAACAAGTTTTTTTTGGGCCAAAAGAGAAGCCATGAAGATGGAACATGCAGTCCAAGTATTATTAATGTGATCCAAATACTTATTGGGCATATATTATAGCTAGTTGCCTCATAAATGGGTTGATTAGCCCACTAAGGTGTGTTGTACGAATTTTGGCCTAATGGGCATACCAAACATACTTGTTTTCACTTCTTTTGTTAGTCTTAGATCTAGGGAATATAAATATGCACCTTATGTATTCAAAAACATCTTTCGACATTTTTTATGAGGATTGAGAGAAACTTCTCTTGCTTTCTTCATTAAACTACAAAACTTATCAAGATTTATTCAATCTTATGGCGTTTAAACTGACTTATCACTCCCTCTTCTCATCTATTCTAGAGTGTGATGTCCTTATCCTTCTTTTTATTCTTTGTTTGTATTTATTGTTACCTGATTTAGCTTTCTTGGGTATAGAATCTGTCTTGTTTGTTGTGGGTGTCCAAATTTATTTTGAGGTTTACATCAGTTGGTATCGGAGCTTTAGCCTCTAAATCAGATTAGATTCATCCTTTAATTGTTATCTATTAAAAAATGATTTTTTTTGCAGGTTTGTGGTCTTCATTCATTTATATTTTTTCATTTTCCCCTTGTTTGTTCTTCTTCTTTTTTTGTCAAATTCATTTTTCTGGGAAATTTCTCTGTTTGAGTTTTTTGTTTGTTTGTGACTGACTCTTCACATCCTTAAGTGTTTATTTGTTCTCGAACTCATTCAAACATCTAATTATTGTGTTCAAATGTCCATTTATGTAGCTAGATTCAATTTATAAGAATTGTTCTAGGTAATTGAGCTTATGCTGACTCTAACTCAAGTTATTATATTTTGATTTGTAAAAAAAATAAAACAAAACAAAAGAAAAAAATGAAAAACGAAAAAAAGAAAGAAAGAAAGAAATCTGCATATCATATTTTGGTCAGCCTTGTTAAAACTTGAACACTTAATCACTAGTAGATTAGATTATTTTTCTTTGTTTCTTATTTTAAATGCAACCAAATTAGTTTTCTTTCTTGAGCACAATAGTCACTATCTTATCATGTGAACACATGTTGTTTGTTATTCCTACTTTGTTTTCTGAGTTCTTATCAATCAATCTAAATACGCCAATTTGTTACATTCCTATAAGTTTGTTGCTTTGGGTTAAATTATTTAGGTTATGCCAATTTGTTACATTTATATGAGTTTTTTTGTTTTGGGTTAAATTATTTAGGTTTTGTTTAGATAGTTCTCTAAAGAGCCTAAAGAGCAAGTTTAAGCAATAAAAAGTAGGAGGGTGAGCTCATTACAACAACAGCCATTTAAGAGAGTAAACAAGAGTGCTGAGTGACATTAATTTGAGGGAAACATGTGAGAGAGTGTTAGTGAGATTTTTTTTCTTCTAGATTTACAAATAGGACATCCAAGGATAAGGGTGTTCTTGGTAAAGGTGACAATAGTTTCATGCTCAAAGCAATGCAACAATAATTTGAGCATATTACTATTATGTTTGGAGAGATATGGGATGTAATGGATAGATAAGAAGTTGAAATTACGTATTTGCAAAGAGGGAGAGTTCATGATATTCCTAATAGTAGAAGGCAAGAGAGACATGATAACAACGAGTCTTATGATGACAATAGAGGGGATGATGTTGATTTTGAGTATGGTGACTTATTAGACAGATTTAACAATAATAGAGGTAGAAGGACACTTGGTGGAAGACATGATGCATTATGTGACTTAAGAAGCATCAAGATGAACATTCTATCATTTCAAAGGAAGAATCATCCTAAAGCATACTTAGATTGGGAAAAGAAAATTGAGTTGGCCTTTGATTGTCATTACTATTCTAAAGAGAAGAAAGTGAAGCTTGTAGTTGCTAAATTCATTGACTATGCAATTATTTGGTGGGATTAGATTATTTCAACTAGAAGAAGAAACCATGAGAGACCTATCAAATATGGGCATAAATGAATACTGTCAAGAGAAAGAGATTCATTCCCAATCATTACTATAGGGAATTATATCTAAAGTTGCAAGGACTCACTCAAGGTAGAAAAAGTGCTGAGGATTACCATAAAGAGATGGAGATTGCTATACATTATCTGGAGCTTGAGGACATGATTCATATGGCAATGATGGTGGAGAAGTAACTTAAAGTAAGGGCCCCATATGAGTGGGTAGAATTCAAGTGCTAGCTCCCCTTGGAAATCAATTTGGAGTAAAAAGAAGGAGAAGGTAGACTATAATTCCAAGTGTGATAACAAGCCTAAATTTGAGTCTTCTAAAAGCAAGGATGTAAGCTCTAGCAAGGAGAAAGGTAATACTAATTTCCAAACTATAAATGGAGATATTTAGTGCTTTAAGTGTTTAGGTAGGGGGCATATTGCATCACAATGCCCAAATTGACGTACCATGATCTTGATGAGAAATAGAGACATTGAGTCTGAGAGTGAACCCAATGATGAATTACCACCAAATTATTTTGAGAGTAATGGAGAATAATATCCAGTAGAAGGAGAGGCCTTAGTTATAAGGCGAGCATTACATGTGCAAGAGAAGGAGGAAGATGATGTGCAATGTGAGAACATCTTTCACACTCGATTTCATATTCAAGGAAAGGTGTGTAGCATGATCATATATGGAGGGAGTTGCACTAATGTAGCTATTGATGTGATGGTATCAAAACTGAATTTGCCTACCACTAAGCATCCTAGGCCATATACTCTTCAATAGTTGAATGATAGTGGAGAAGTGAAGGTGGACAAGCAAGCTTTGGTTTCATTTTTTATTGGCAAATATCATGATGAGGTTTTGTATGATGTGACACCTATGCAAGCTGGTCATATTATTTTTGGCAGACCTTGGAAAATTGATCGATGTTTGATGCATGATGGGTTCAAAAATCGATACCCTTTTTTAATAAAGGGAAAATCAATCACTCTTGTACCATTAACACCTCAATAAGTGTATAAGGATCATATGAGACTTAAAAATGAGAGTTTAAAGAAAAGAGAGTGTGAAATTGAGTGTAATGGAAAGGAAGGAGTGCAAGAGAGTGTAAAGAAAGAACATGTCAAAATAGGAAAGAAAAAGGAGTAAGTGAGTGCAAACGAGAAAGAGAGAAAAAAAGAGAGTTTCTTTCCAAAAGAAAGTGATGTCAAGAGAGTTTTTTATTCTAAACAGCCTATATTGGTACTTTGGTACAAATAGGCATTGATCAACACTAACGAAAGTAATTCTTCATTGTCAAGTGTTATTGTTTCCCTCTTACAAGATTTTGGTGATGTGTTTCCCAAGGAATTTGCAAGTGGTTTGCCAACAATTCGGGGAATAGAACATGACATTGATTTCATTTTTCGTGCTTCAATTTAGAACTGACCAATCTATAGAAGTAATCCCAAGGAAACAAAGGAACTTCGATGGCAAGTCGAGGGAACTCATGGCGAAGGGATATGTGAGGGAAAGCATGAGTCCACGTGCTATTCTAGTGTTACTCGTACTAACAAAGGATGGGACATGGAGGATATGTGTTGATTTCCAAGTCATCAATAAAATCACTATAAATAATAGACATCCCATTCCTATATTAGATGATACGTTCGATGAATTACATGGTTCTTGTATGTTCTCAAAAATTGATTTGAAGAGTGGATATTATCAAAGTAGAATGCATAAATGAGATAAGTGGAAAACAACCTTCAAAACAAAATGTGGTTTAAATGAGTGGTTAGTTATGTCATTTGGATGAGCTAATGCACCTAGCACAATTATGAGATTAATGAACCATGTTTTGTGTGATTTGATTGGCAAATTTGTGGTTGTTTATTTTAATAACATCCTAGTTTATAGCAAAAGCTTAGATGAGCATATTGATCATTCGAGAAGTGTTATAAGTGTATTACGTGAACAACGGTTGTACGCTAACTTTAAAAAATGCTTTGTTTTCATATATCAAACTGTGTTTCTTGGTTATGTTGTTAGTGCTAAGGGAATTTCAGTTGATGAGGAAAAGGTTAGAGATATTTGTGATTGGCCTACACTTTAAACGATTACTAATGTGCATAGATTTCATGGGATAGCTAGCTTTTATAAGAGATTTGTTAAGGATTTTAGTACCATAGTTGCACCATTGAATGAAATTATGAAAAAGGAATGTTGGTTTTAAGTGAGTTTATGAGTAAGAAAATGCATTCGATTTGTTTAAGGATAGGTTGAGTTCTGTAGCATTTATTGCTTTATTTGACTTTGCTAAAACCTTTGAGATTGAGAGTGATGCTTCAGGTATTGGCATTAAAGCTTTTTTAATGTAGGAAAGGCATCCAATTGCATTCTTTAGTCAAAATTTAAGTGGAGCAGCTCTTAATTACCCAATTTATGATAAGGAGATATATGCATTGGTTCAAGTTTTGTAAACATGGCAACATTACCTATGGCCTAAGGAATTTGTCATACATACTAATCATGAATCCTTGAAGCATTTAAAAGGATAAGGAAAGTTGCTTAAGAGGCATGCCAAGTGGATGGAATTTGTGGAAACCTTCCCCTATGTGATCAAGTATAAGCAAGGTAAAGAGAATGTGGTTGCTGATGCATTATCTCGAAGGTATTCT